>CM076575.1:1366811993-1366890313 GCA_034641835.2 Pinus albicaulis | reverse complement strand
AAATTGGCGAATCTCGCTAGTCACTAATATATAGACTATAAATTTTTTATTGATATATTGTAAAAAATTTCAAATTTATAATGATATTATATATATTTTATATATAATGTTGGTGATTTTTAATGTAAAATAATTTTATATTGTAAAATTTGGGTGAATCATTTCTGTAAAAAAATGAAAATTGACAAATCTTTTTTTTGGAAAAACCATGGAAAATTAGCCCACTTGCGAATATTAGCCCCTAAAATTTTCCATGCTAGGGTCACCAAGGTATTCAACCGAATGCAACCCAGGGTAACCACCCTAATACCACAACCCAGTAGTAGGGTGATCATCCAAGGAGAACAAGATCATTTGTATGAACAAGACTTGTGAACTTTTTTGTGTACATGGAAATTATATGCACGATTGTCCACTTTTACCCCAAATGTGTCAAATGTGGGAAGCTCAAGGAGCGTCTTGAGGACAACAACCCATGGCATTGATTCCTCTAAACACTTCTCCATATCAAATGACTGTGTTCACTAATCCTTTCCCTCGACAAGGATATGTCATTTCCAAACCTCCACAAAGTTAGGCCGCCCCTCCACCTCAGCAATATGATCACATTGATTACGATATTGTCATGATGAACTCTGACATGGTCAATACCACTGATATCAGCCTTCAAACCCAGTTGAGCCAATATGACAAGAACCCTGATACATCTGTAATCGAGTTCCAAACCAAAGTATCCAAATATCTCATTCCAACACCAGATGGCCCCTTACAGATCCATCAACCTAAGGAAGAGGTGATTCCCAAGATCCCCAAAGGGCCATTAATCCATAATTTTATTGTTTCAAAGCTGCCCACATCTACAACATAGTAGATTAATTATCATATTCTCCTACCACAATGTCAATGCTGGAAGTTCTCCAGACGTGCCCATCCCAAAGAAAATCTCTATTATCTACTCTAGGCATTGTGGATCCCTTAGATGATCGCTTGATCATTTTTTATATTGAAAAGTTAGAACATCCTCCTTTACCCTCATCCATTGCTTTCCAAATACTAGTCAAGACCTGCAACACCACTTTCCAACAATGTATCATCGAGGAGGTCACATTCACTTGTATGATGTATGCCTCTATTTGGAAGAAAATAGGCTATCCTCATATTTCCTCATCCACCATCACTTTACATGCTTGGTACAATCACCCTTCACAGTCCTTGGGCATGTTCTGAAATTATCCTGTCACACTTGCGGGCATGACTATTTCTATTGACATAGAAGTCATCGATGCCCTTTGGATTATAATATCCTCTTAGGTTTTAGCTACACATATGCGATGTCAGTTGTCACATATGTGGTTCACTGCAATACATGCTTCCCCCATAATGTAAATATCGACACCATCAATCAGTTGACATATTACAAGCCCATGTCCCATACCTCACCCAAGTATATTATATCATCATTAGTTGATAAAAAATCAGTCACACCTCTCACCAATGTCTCACTAAGAGTCTATAAATATTCTTCAATACTTGGTGCATTCCCTAGTCCACCTTATCCCATTTATGAGCCCAACTCATCAAGTGTTTTCATGTTGCAAGCATCTTGGGATAGCCAAAAGTAGCCTGGTACGAACAACCAGTAGCGAACGCCTTCACAACCTATTTTTGTTCACTTGACACAGCCATCAAGACCATCTTCTCAAGGAACATATCCTTCTATTGGTGTCTCTCCTCATAATTTTCAACCAGGAATAATTACCTCAATTCTTAACCATCTGGGATTCATTCCGCTGGGGAATTACCGTTTAGTTCAGATACCATTTTTAGCCCCCTCATCTAGAGTCTTTTTTATTCCTGTTATGGCTATGTTGAGTTTACAAAATTTAACCCCGGGGATCCCAATCTGGTACATTGATCCCCTCGCAAACACTCCACCAGATCAACTTAAACCTTATACATCTTTGACCCTAGTTCAACAGGTCGCAATGACCCCTCCCTTTACTTCATTTCCACATCAATATAAACAGGAACCTACTCATGTTGCAAACAAATCAGGTGAGGGGGGAAAGCCAAAAATAAGGAACCTAAGGACAAGGCTCCCCAGACAAATCCACCTCCACCTAAGCCTCCAAAATCCCACACCTATGCGCGATTTGTGTGATGTTGTATGGCATGCCACCAATAACTATCTCGCTCTCCCTCGTCTCAAACCTATGGTCCATGAAACGTTTCCTGAATCTAACATCCCGGAGATCCATGTTACATTTCTTGACTAATCCAATAAAATCAAATTGTCATGTACCAATCACCCTTGTACTTTGTACGATCATTATGGCCACTATTCCCATCATTGTACCCATCTCTATGAATTTTTCAATACCCTTCATGTGGTTCATGAAATCAAGGCCCATCATAGTGCATCATCTACTCATCTAATTGTGACTTATGGTCCCACTGCTTCACTAGAACTGGAGGATTGTTCTGTACGCATTGGTATACCTCCCCCCAATGTTGATATGGAAGACTCATCAATTGCTATATCTATCTATCATCATCCACAATATTCATGGAGGAAGACCCCTATGGGGCTTCCCATTATGTTTTTTTCAAACCTCCATCGTCAAAAACCTTGGTATCAACATCGGTAGATGTTTCATCTACTAGCTATTATTCTACCCATAGTAGTGATGCGTATGTGAACCATATTTCTCATGAAGATGCGTTGGGTAGCTCTTCCACATCCATTGGTCTCCCTTCCTCCAATTACCCCATATTCCATTCAGATGAAGACATTATGGAAGCTATGACCATTCCTAATTTTACTTGTAATGATATGTACCATCATGAATATTTCCTTCCGCAATAGACCCATTACCAATATGTTGTGGAGTCTAAGGAATTTATTCATGGTGAAGTCAATTGGTTTATAAATCCCATCCTGGTGCTAGATTCTTTCGAAGAAGGAAATATGGCCAATATCTCCCCTACCATTAAAATAAAAATTTCATATAAACTAGGTGTTGAAGAAAATATTACCTTGGGGGCACATTATACCTGAGAAGAAATCGAGGCTTACAGCAAGATTTTCAAATAATTCTAAGATTTTTTCTCTTGTTCTTATTATGAGATTCCTAGACTTGATCACGACATTTTTGGACACCATATCGACACATGGCTTGATGCGATTCCCTAAAAATCCTTCTAGACGTGAGGCTATCCAAGTTGAAATAAATAACCTCAAGTAGGCTAGTTTTATCTATCCCATTGAATATAACACATGGGTTTCCAACCCGGTTCTTGTTCTTAAGAAACAAGGCACCATTTTTGTTTGCACTGAATTTTACACATTGAACAAATCTTGTCCCAAAGACAGCTTACCCAAACCCTTTATTGATGAAATCATTGGTGATTGTGAGGGGCATGTGGTTATTTCCTTCATGGATAGATTATTTGGATACAACCATATAACTATCTGTCATGTTGACCAAGTTAAAACCATGTTCATTAGTCTGTGGGGAACTTTTTCTTATATGTTCATGCCTTTTGGTTTAAAGAATTTCGGTGCCACCTTTCAGTGAGTCATGTCCTACTACTTCCATCACTTGAATCATATTATACTTTCTTACCTTTATGACATCACCACTTGCTCTAGGATTCATATGCAACACATTCATGATTTGCATACCATTTTTCCCTAATGTCGTATGTATAATATTTGCGTTGACCATTTGAAGTGTGTCTTTTATGTTCCGGTTGGCCGTATCTTCGGCTTCATTGTACTTAGAGATGATATAAATTTTGATCCTTTCAAATTTAAAGCCATACTTTAACTGTCCATTCCTACCACCTTGCGGTAGTTACAAATCCTCCAAGGCAAAGCCAACTTCCTTCATCAGTTCGTTCCTGACTATGCCACCACTACGCATGGGGTTCTTAGACTCTGTCAATCTAACATCCCATTTGTTTGCAATGATTATTCTCAACAGTATTTGGATTCCATGAAACATGCTATCACTTTCACTCCCTCGATTAGTCCACCTAACTTTGATAGAGAATTCATCATTTACATCTATGCTTCCACCTACTCGGTTTCGAGGGTCCTCATCCAAGAATATGGTACAAGAAATGAACATTTTATCTAGTATGTCAGTAAGAACCTTGCAGGGCCCCCCTGTGTCCTTGTTTTTGTTGGTCTGCTAAAATGGTAAGCTTGGAGTAACTATTTCATACCAGCTTTTGACTGAAGATTAGACTCTTCAGTCTGAGAGGGCTTTCCCAAGACAACTTATGATTTTTTTAATAAAAACTCTATTATATGGCTAAATCGATGATAATGACTTGATTGTATATGATTGCAAGTGAAAAATGTAGAGGATTTGCTACCATTGGGCTTATGGAGTCATTGCAAACCTCAATTACAAAACATCAAATGTCATGCAAGCCAAGGCACTTAAATTCTTATCAAATCACACATAAAGGAAAAAACAACAACTACATGTGTACAAGAAATTGGAGCATATTACTGAATTCCAATTGATTACACATGAGCCATTGCATAAAGATCAAAAGGATTAAGATAAATAAGCATAATAAGAACACACAATGAATCTTGGGTCTGAAACAAGTTGCTGCAAAATTATATTACTGATAGTGAAATATTACAATAGTTTTGCATACATGACATCTCCCAACCCTTTGAAATTTGATGCTTTTTCTATAACTAGACTCTTTTACATCGCATCAGATCTACCCAGTTGGCTAGATCATCGAACTATAACTTTGACAGGTAACATAACTGAAAATTACATTATTGGAATAGAAAAGACAAGTAGTCTCTAAAGAATTTCATTCCTAATAGGATTCTACTTCATATTTATTAAATTTAGTTTTTTCAATAGTGGGATAGTTACATGGTAAGGATCAAATGCTCGAGAAGAATTCACCATCACTAAAACATTTAATGTACCTCCTAGATTTAAGAAACATAATCCTACTTTTCAGGAAAAGATAAAATCCACTTTAATCTTGGTCTTCATGATGAGCTGGATGAGTGACACTCATTTTGAGTAGTAAGTCTATGCTAGGATGGCCCACTGATAAGTTGGATGTCTCCATATGGCTGACTGATATTTCATGTGTTTTTTAAACCTCCAAAAATCCTTTTAAATTCTCTCGCTACAAAAGAAAGCAGTTTAGGCAGTTTCGTAGTGTAGTTTAGTAGCAAACTGATTTTTCTCTTTTCATCCATCCTTCTATGAGCTCTACTGGTCAAAAAAAAAAATTATAACAAAATATCTGAATACAGTCAAGCTCCCTCCTTGATTCTTCACAAATTTTATTTTAAAGGCAAAAAGGAATCTTCAAAAATTTCGTAGAGTTTTTCAGTCTTCAAGCCTGAGGTATGCTACGAAACTACCTAATAAGGCATAATTTGTAGATTTTATGATTTTCTTGAAAATTTGATCTTTTGAGTTAAAATTTAAGTCCTTTGCAAGATATGAACCTTATAAAAAATATATCATCTCAACTCTTCAATCTTTGGGAGTTTCATCTTCATTATCAGTAGGTTGATCTACGAGTTCTTCAATCACTTTGATTCTTAGCCCTTTTTTCTCCAACTCATCTTGATCCATGTCCATTTTTTCCTGAAGGTCTTCCACTTGATTATTTAATGATATGTTTTTAGTTTGCAAGTGTAAGTTCATCTTCCTGGTATGTTTGACCAAAAGTCTTAGAGGCTTAGTCCTTTTCAATAGTATTTTGGAATTATCCATATATTCTAAAACATTTGAGAGTTGACTGTCCCATTTTTTGATGATCTAGTGTAATTAAGCCTTTCCAAACCTATGCTTCTCTGCCTCCAACTTCAACTCAAGTATTTCTTCAATTTCTTCCTTCAGTTATTCTTTGAGGAGTTCTGTTTCTGATTTTCAATTATCTTCTCCTTTCCCTTTCTCTACCTGATGACATATTATTCTTATCCTGCTGGACATAAATCTATGATGTTTCCTGGCTGTATATCTTCACTGAATTTCTTTGTCCTTTTTCTCTCAATGGCCTTCTTTGCAAACTTGATCATTGGATTCCTTGGCTGAGATATGAAACCAACATATTCTGCTGCAAAATCTAATTTCTTGATAGCCTTACCTCTCTTCAGTTTCTTTCCGTCACCTTCAATTTCTTCTTCTTGCACTATTGGGGACTTCTCAATATCTATTGCATGAAGGATATATTCTAGATTTCCTTTGGCCAATGTCTGAATCCTTGTTATCTACTTACTTCTTTGTTTTCTAATCTTTTATTTATGTTTTGTAGGTGTTGGCTAAGGGATATCAATTTCTTGCAAAGGTTCTTCTTCAATGTCCATTGGTTCTATAGGAGACTATCTTCTTTCTTCTTCATCCTTTGCTATTGCAGTTGGGGATGTAGTAGTTTTAGTTTTTCAGACTTTCTTTGGAGTCACTATATCTACTTCATACCCACTCATAAACAGAAAAGAAGTCCAATATCCATTTAACCTTTTCAAATCTTCCAACACTAACAGTTTTATCAGACCATGGTGAAACAATGATGTCTCATTAACTTCTAACTTGACCTAAAATCTATTTGACATCTTTTCCAAACTCCAGTATAAAAATAAGGGTAGGTCAAGTGTTTTATTACCAAAAAAATGTAGAAGGATTTTGATATGGTAAGATTAAACCACGTGGAATTTTCCCTTGTAGGTGAAGTATTTTTCGATCACCAGTAGTAGCTTTGCATAGCTGTCATTCATATAATGTTAGAAAATTATATATTATGGAGCAATGAAACACATAAAATATGCGGAAAATAAAAGCACACAAAACACATAAAACCAAAGAGACACAGATATACATGGTTCACCCATTTTGGGCTACGTCCACCACGAACAGCCAGTCCTTCCTTTATATTATCCAGCAAAATGAATAGACAAAACCTACAATAGATCCACTTTAATATCCTTTGTTCTCTCTCACAGTCTCCCTATCTCTTTTCGCTCAGAGAATACACATGTAATACAAAGCTGCAATACAATACCCTCATACAAAGAGAGGGGTTGCCTTCTAGGGAAAAAAAACCCTAAAATAAACATAACTTCTAATGTTAGATCATACGCCTAATGAACGGCCCAGATTGAATAGAAATTACTATACTTTTACAAGGAAATTTTACATTTGTTTCCAGCTTCAGGGGCACTGCCCCTAAAAGCCCTGCCAGGGGACCGCTGGCCCCCGGACCCCCAGCCGGGGGGTTAGCCCCCCCAGACCCCGCCGGGGGGGGGAAAGTCCCCCTTGCACCCCCCCTCTGCAAGGGTGTACAATTTTTCCTGGGGTATACATCTAGCTAAAACAAGGATCTCTAAATCAGGATGAAAATCAGGCTCCACACCCAACAATCTCCCACTTGGAGACTGATTGTAGCAACTCCACCGCTACTTCATTTGCTGGACAATGACTCCTCTTTGGACCTGGTTGTTTCTCATCTTCATCATCATCCTTGAAGACCAATTGAAACTTAGCACATTCTCAGTTTCTCCCTGGTTACAACTTTTGCTACCATATCTGCAGGTTTCTGGCTAGTGTGTATCTTTTCCAGCTTCAACTCTCCATATTCCAATACTGACCATATGAAATGGTACTTGAGATGTATGTTTTTAGTTCTGGAATGAAATGTTGAGTTCTTTGCAAGATAAATGGCACTTTGGCTATCACTGTATAACGTGCCCATCTCATGCTTCTTACCCAATTCACCCATAAGCCTTTGTAACCAAATCATTTCTTTACTAGCCTCTATAGCAAAAACATACTCTACTTCTGTTGTTGAAAGTGCAACAACATTTTGGATTTTTGAAACCCAACTGACAGATGTTCCGCCTACAGTAAATACATATCCTGTAGTGCTCCTCCTATTATCTTTGTCACCTGCCATATCTGCATCAACATATCCCTATAGATAAATGTTTGAACCACCAAAGCATAATGCTTGATTTGTGGTACCTCTCAAATATTTGAGAATCCATTTTACTGCCATCCAATGTTCTTTTCCTGGATTATTCATGTACCTGCTTACAACTCCCATTGCATATGTAGTATCAGGCCTTGTGTAGACCATTGCATACATTAAGCTGCCAACTGCTGATGCATATGGAAATTTAGACATATAATCCATGTCTTCTTGGGTCTTTGGGCACATCTCCTTACTAAGTTTGAAATGGCTAGGAAAAGGTGTACTGACTGGTTTTTCATTGTGCACATTAAATCTTTTCAACATCTTTTGTATGTACTCATTCTGAGATAGTGTTAATTTTCGATTTTTCCTATCTCTAGTTATTCTCATACTAAGGATCTGTTTTGCAGATCCCAAATCCTTCATTGCAAATGAATTTGCCAATTCTTGTTTGAGCACATTTATTTCCTGCATGTTAGACCCTGCAACAAGCATGTCATCTACATACAATAACAATATAATATAACTGCCATCATTTTGTTTTTTCAGATAAACACAATGGTTAGAGTGACATCTAGTATAATGTTGTTTAGACATAAACTTGTCAAATTTCAGATACCACTGCCTTGGAGCCTGTTTTACGCCATACAAGCTCTTCTTTAACCTGCACACCAATTTTTCTTTCCCTTTGACCTCATATCCTTCTGGTTGCTGCATGTATATCTCTTCCTCCAAATCTCCATGGAGAAATGTTGTCTTTACATCTAACTATTCAATATGTAAGTCTTCTGCTGATACAACACTAAGATTGTTCTGATTGAAGTAATCTTAACAACAGGAGAAAATATTTCATCAAAATCAATACCTTTCTTCTGTGCAAGCCCCTTCACCACAAGTCTAGCTTTGTACCTCTGTTTTCCTCCATATTCTTCTGTTGGAAATATGATGCAATGTGTTGTCCTTGATGGCAACCTACTTGATGAAGTTGATGGAAAATAACTTAATGAGTTTATTAATGATGTATATCTGATGTATCTACAAGCAGCTCAGAAGTAGAAGAGAAATAAATTTCAGTAAGTGTCAGAGAAATGATAAATAGGATATGTCACAAAGCATACGTGGGTTTGTAAAGGCGAAGTAGCGTATGTACGTGGAAAAGTATGTACCAAGTAGCGTATGCCTATTTGCGCTCTAAATTTATAAAACCAGGGGACATAACCATGGTATTGGCCCATAGTATTGAGCGCTGGATTATCTATTTGATCTTGTCTAGGAATATCATGAGTGGTTGAGTGGTTTTGACTCATGGTATTGATAAAGGCTAAACCTATATAAGAAGAAGAGAATAATAGTGCAATGTGTGCATATTTCTGGGTTTTAATGAATACTTCACTCTGAAGTATATCTGCATGGTTGAACTCTGTTATTAATTGATAGATCTGAATCTATGATGCACCTATGGATATGATGAAGGTTCAAGATCTCTAGATCTAGAAATGATGAATCTCTAGGATGATCTGAAAAGAAATGATGAAGACCTGGCGCAAGTCTGATGAAGAAATTGAAGAAATCTGGGTAAATTTATAGATCTGGACTGTTATGCAAAGTTTATCTTTTATAAATCTATACGCTAGTTTGTCTCGGTAAAAACGCGTATATACGTGGGTCCGCTTAAATAAAAGCGCGTATGGAAGTCAGGGTTTCTGAAGAATAAAATGCACTAAAGTATACACAAGTTTGTCTTTGTGAAAGAGCGTATATACGCAGGTTCAGTGAAGTAAAAGCGTGTATGGAATCTAGGGTTTTGCTGAAGTGTGTGGAATGAAATGTCTGATCTGTTATGCTGTTTTACTGCTATCTGTCAAGGATGTATTCATACAGATCTGGGTTGTTTGAATCTTGATTGTGCTGCTAATTATGTTGATTAAAGATCAACTTGTTTGATGATTCAATGACTAAACTGATGAAGGAAGAATGACTGTATAAACAACTCTGCATGGTTGATAGATTGTCTAAAACAGAAATCTGAATTCAGATCTGAATATGAGTCTGAACTAATTCTGAAAGAAATCATACATAGAATAATACGCTAGTTGGTGAAAAGGAAAGCGCGTGCATACGCGGAAATGGTGAAGAAAAGTCGCGTATACAAAGTTGCTATGCACTGAGGCATACGTAGGTTAGTGAGCAGAAAAGCGCGTATACACACGACTTCAGTGAATAAAAGTAGCGTATGATATTTGAATCAATGAATGATCTGGGTTGAGTTTACATATGCATATCTATTCTGAAGTCTGGGTTATCTCTGATATTCTGGTTACAGTGATCTCACTGTTCTGTTTGAAGTATTTGGAAAAGTATGTTTGTTGATAAGTGAAGGGTTGTGTAGAAGCTGTTTGATCTAGTTTGAAAATTGATGAAACGTGGTCTGGAGTGATGCTGAGGGTCGAAGCCTTCAGTAAGGGGGTAGTAGCTCCCTTCCAGTGGTAGCTGGTAAATGAGAGCAGGGGGTTGTAGCTCCCTTCCAGGAGAGGCTGGCAAACGAGAGCAAGGGGTTGTAGCTCCCTTCCAAGAGAGGCTGGTAAACGAGAGAAGGTTGTAGCCTCCTGCAGGTGGGTGCCTGTGTGATGGTATGAGTCTGCGATAGTACAATGTTGTAAGAAGTTTTCTTTACATAATAAATATTAAAGACTGAGACGACGGCAGCGGTGGTTTTCTCCCGAATTGGGTTTCCACCTTAAATCCTGGTGTTCATGTGTGTTGCTTATGTGTGATGATTTATTCTATTCTTACTGCACCTATTTACTGCTTGCTAAACATCTGATGAATGAATGATGCAATGATCTAAGTTAAGAATTAAATGCAATAATTAGATCTCTGGACATACTCAAGTTTTCTTGAGGATATCTCGTAGATCTCGTTGTATACGCGAGTTGTGTTCATTAAAGTAGTGTATGGGTTTAAAAGCAAGAAAAAGTTAAAAAAATTTCAGTCAGCACTAAATACTGATTCACCCCCCCTCTCAGTATTTTTCCCAACAATTGGTATCAAAGCAGGTCCTTCTGAAAAAGCTTAGCCGCTAGAAGGAAGATCAAGCAAGATGAGCAATCAAGAAGGAATAGCATCTATCAAGCCTCTGCTCTTTAACAGAAAGAATTTAATCTTCTGGAAAACAAGGATGAGATCCTATCTTTAGTCGCTGGGAGCAGATGTATGGGCCATTGTTGAAGGAGGATATCAATATCCATCCGCAGTACCAACAGATCTGACGGAAAAGAAGAATTATGAATCAAATGCAAAGGCGGTCAATGCTCCAATGGGAAGTCTAACTGAATCTGAATTTGTCAAAGTCATGCAGCTGAATACAGCAAAGGAAATATGGGACAAAATCATTCTAAGTTATGAAGGTGATGCAAAGGTAAAAAGTGCAAAACTCCAAACTCTCAGAATTGAATATGAAAATTTGAAGATGCATAGTGATGAGAGTATTGCTAGTTTCTTTGTAAGTCTTGATGATGTTGTAAATCATATGAGAAATCTGGGAGAAATAATAACCGAATCTACTTTGGTTGAGAAAATTTTAAGATCTCTAATGGCAAAATTTGAGTCAAAAGTCTCCACTCTTGAAGAAAAACAGGATCTTCAAAATCTTACTGTGGTGCAACTTCATGGCATCCTAAATGCATATGAAATGAGAAGAGGAGGACCATCTGAAGTCAAAGAAGCTGTCTTTAGAGCTTCTACAAAAGGAAAATAAGTACAAGAAGCAGAAGAATCAGGATATATCTCAGAAGAAGATGAGGTAAATTTTGTAAAGAAACTTCAACTTGGCACAGGACGGTTCAGAGGTAAGCTTCCTTTTAAGTGTTTTGATTGTGGAAGAGTTGGTCATTATGCTGCTAAGTGTCCTTATAAAGAGACATCTGCAAAAGGGAAGGAAGTATCAATAAGGAATAAGAACCTGTCTAGCACTAGAAAAACTTACTATACTCATGAAGATAGTGATGGGTTATCTGATAGTGAGGAAGAATGTGAACAAGATCTTAGACTTCTCATGGCATTTGAAAAATAATATAGAGAAGAAAAGGATACTTTTATGGATGCTCTAGAGGACAATGATTTTCTTGATGAAAACAATCAACTCAAAATATGCTTAGAAGAAAGTAAAATAATCATAGAGACTCAGAAAAATCAGATTGAAGAAGAGAAGAAACACAATGAGAAATTAGAATGTGAAGTGGTAAGTCTAAGAAAAGAACTTGAGAAAGTAAAGACTCTGAATCTTAGATTTGCTAAAGGATCTGAAACCTTGGATGAGATTATCAACGTACAACGTTCTCCTCTTATAAAGACAGGTCTTGGATATACTGGAGAATCTTCTCAGGCTTCAGCACCAAATTATCTAAAAGCAACTACAACTGGTTTACAACATTCTGCCACTCAGCAAGGGAATAAATAATATTTACAGGTAAAGCATGATCATCTCAATTCAAAGAACACTAACAGGAATATCTTTCAAAGAAACACCAATCAACAGGTAAATTTAGGTAGAAGATTTCACGATCGCAGAAATTACTTCTTCAATGGACAATGTTTCTCATGTCACAATTTTGGTCATAAAGTTGTTCAATCTGTTGCATATAAAACCATCATGACAAGAGAAGAAAGAAAAAAAAGGATTGATATTGAAACAAAGAAGAATACCTATAACAACTTTTCTCCTCTTCTAGATGAAGTTGAATGTGCTTATTGCAATAACTTTGGCCATGAAGAATCTGAATGCAGGAGAAAATTTTAGTCAAAAGAGAATTTTCCTTCAAGCTCCAAAGTATGGAAAAAGAAGGAATTACAGGTTGAAAATTGTGGCATAGCGTTATTTGCAGAAGGTGAATAAAATCAATGGTACAGTGATAGTGGATGCTCAAGACACATGACAGGTGACAAAAACAAACTTCTTGCATATAGTGCTTTAGAAAAGGAAAATAAGGTTACATTTGGAAATGATACTCCTATGGTAATTAAGGGAAAAGGGTCTGTGTTTCTAAAATAAAATGTGAAAGCTAACGATGTCATGTATGTGGATGGATTAAGGCATAACCTGTTAATTGTAAGTCAAATGTGTGATCAAGGAACTGAAGTTTTCTTTAGTTCAAAAGAATGTGTGGTACGTGATCTTGATACAGGTAAAACAATTATAAAGGGAAAAAGAACTCCAAGCAACCTGTATGTATTGAAGAACTGCAAAGAACAATGTTACTTGAGTAAATGTTCAGAAAACTGGCTATGGCATAGAAGGTTGGGGCATCTGAGCTTCTCTCAGATCAACAAATCAAGAAGACTTAAAGCTGTCTGTGATCTTCCCAATATTACTCTACTTGAAAATATCATATGCAAGTCTTGCCAATTTGGTAAACAGACCAGAGTACAGTTTAATGCCAAGGAAGGATCATCAAATAAGCCTCTTGAACTCATTCATACTGACATATGTGGACCTATGAGGAAAAATTCACCACGTGGTGAACAATACTATATATTGTTTATTGATGATTTCTCTAGAATGTGTTGGATTGGGTTGCTTAAACACAAAGATGAAGCATTTGAGAAATTTCAGAATTTCAAAGCTCTGGTTGAAAATGAATTAGATCTAAAAATAAAGTGTCTTAGATCTGATCGAGGAGGAGAATATACTTCAGATGAATTCCTTGAATTTTGTGAACAACATGGCATAAAAAGACAGTTTACTGTAGCTGGCACTCCACAAAAAAATGGCGTAGCAGAAATAATGAATAGAACAGTTCAACAAATGGCTAGAGCTATGCTTGATGATTCCGGAACACCTGACACATTTTGGGGAGAAGCAGCACATACAACGATAAATATTATTAACAAGGCACATGTTCTTGTAAATAGTGACAAAACTCCATATGAACTCTGGTATGGTAATCCTTCCACTGTGAAGCATTTTAGAGTTTCTGGAAGCAAATTTTTTATCAAAAATAATGATGAAAAACTTGGCAAGTTTGAACCCAGAGCAGATGAAGGAATACTTCTTGGTTACTCCTCTAGGAGTATAGCATATAAATGTTACAATAAAATACTTCGAAATATTGTTGAATGTATTGATGTTGTTATTGATGAGTCTCCTGCAACCCCAAAAGAAGAAAAACAAATAACAAATGAAGAAGATGGTGACATATGTCCTTATACATCAAATAGCAATGATATAGATAGTGAACCCAATGAATAACCTGAAGATGATTTATCTGAAAAAGCTCCATCCAGATATGTTCAAAAGAATCATCCAAAATCTCAAATTTTTGGAGGTAAGGGATCAGGTGTACAAACAAGAAGGACTCTTGTGGGATCTTCTAGCTATCTGGCATTTCTATCCACTATTGAGCTACACAATGTCAATCAAGCTAGCAAAGATTAATGTCGGATTCAAGCCATGAATGAAGAGCTTGATCAAATTGAAAATAATCACACTTGGGAATTAGTACCAAGACCTCATGAAAAAAACGTCATTGGAACTAAATGGATATTCAAAAACAAGTTAAATGAGAATGGGGAGGTTATAAGAAATAAAGCTAGACTTGTTTGCAAGGGGTATGCTCAACAAGAAGGTATAGACTTTGAAGAAAATTTTGCTCCTGTAGCTAGACTTGAAGCCATAAGAATTTTTCTTGCTTTTTCAAGCTTCCAACAAATCAAAGTTTATCAAATGGATGTTAAATCTGTGTTTCTCAATGGTGATCTAGAAGAAGAAGTTTATATAGAACAACCAGAAGGATTCATTTTGGGAAATGATGAAAAGCTTGTTTGCAGACTTAAAAAGGCTCTATATGGTCTCAAACAAGCTCCAAGGGCATGGTATTATCGTCTTGACAAATATCTTCATCAACAAGGATTTTCAAAGGGGTCTGCTGATAGCAATTTATACACAAAAACTGAAAATGATAAACTATTGATTGTGGTTGTTTATGTTGATGATATCATTTTTGGAAGTAATGAAGAATCTATGAGTCAGAAATTTGGTTCTACTATGCAGCAAGAACTTGAAATGTCTTTACTTGGGGAACTAACATTATTTCTTGGCTTGCAAGTGCATCAAACTACAGATGGCATATTATTATCACAAGAAAAATACCTTAAGAAAATTCTGAAGAAGTATGGCATGGAAGAGTGAAAACTTGTAAGTACACCAATGATAACTGGATGTAATCTCAGTTCTCATGATGATTCTCCCACGGTGAATCAACCAGAATACAGATCTATGACAGGAAGTCTACTTTATCTCACTAGGACTATACCAGACATTATGCATGCATTTGGGATTTTTGGATGATTCCAAGCTAATCCAAAAGAGTCTCATCTTCAGGCTGTCAAAAGAATATTCAAATATCTACAAGGAACTCAAGACTTTGGACTATGGTATCCAAAGAATGCTGATCTCACTCTTCATGCTTACACTGATGCAGATTGGGTTGGAAATGTTGATGATCGGAAAAGCACTAGTGGTGGTGCATTCTATATGGGGCCCCGGTTAGTATCTTGGTTCAGCAAGAAGCAAAACTCTATTGCCTTATCTACAGCAGAAGCAGAATATGTGGCTGCCGCTTCATGTTGCACTCAACTTCTTTGGATGATGCAAACCTTACAAGACTTTCAAATCAAATGTTCACCTCCTATCTCCATTATGTGTGATAATACAAGTGCCATCGGTATCTCAAAGAATCCTGTTATGCATTCCAAGACCAAGCACATTCCCATCAAGTATCACTTCTTACGTGAACAAGTGCTTGAACAAAAGGTGAAGTTGGAGTATGTTCCCTCCAAAGAACAAGTTGCTGATATATTTACCAAACCTCTACCCAAGGAAGCATTAGAATATCTTAGACAGAAGCTGGGAGTAGTCTCTGCCATGCACAAGATCAGATCTACTTAAATGCAGAAGATTAAATTGGATACGCGGATTTCCTGAAAGATAGTCGCGTATATACGTGAGTTTATACAAAGAAAACCGTGTATGGGTGGTTGCTGACAAATTTTTTTAGGGTCAGCATTCTTCAGCACAGCTATGGTGCTTTTGGGTATCTCTGGTGATGTTTCAACTCTCATATTTCTGTTTCATTCTCTGATATTTGATGAATATGCCTTGATGATTTGCTGTTGAAAGTGTTCAGGATGCACAAGCTAAGGGGGAGATGAAGGAGTGAAATGGCTCAAGAGAAGGTGTATAGGTTCAGGGGGAGCATTAGCCTTGCTGAGAATTATGCATTTTGGCATTATGATGGTTCTGAAATATGATCTTTCTCTTGAGGTCTTTTTGGCATCTATTACGAAAGGTCCTTGTTGAAATTTGATGAAAAGGTTATGTTGAAACCTATGATTTTAAGTCATGTAAGGACTTGATCAAATTTGTAAACCCACTTGGTTGGGTAGTTGAGTCATATATGTAAATCCACTTGGTTGGATCTTTGATGTAAGTATGAGTCCTTGAAAGGTCATAGAGTCATGTACTTCATTGAAAAATATGTTTGAAGATTCAGCATGAACTTAGGGGGAGCATGGTAACTTCTGTGCACATCAGATCTTCAGAGCTCTTCTTTCTACATGAGAAGCAAAACCTTGTTTTGGTTTTGATCCGCCCTTTTCCCTTGATGTCAAAGGGGGAGAGTATCATGGTGTTTGCATAATGGTTATATTCAATGTATCTATATCTCATTGTGGTGATCAAACACCATCATGGTTTCCATCGGAAGTCCAAGGGGGGATATTGTTGGCAATATGATGCAATGTGTTGTCCTTGATGGCAACCTACTTGATCGAGTTGTTGAAACCATATTGTTTACCAATGATGTAAATCGTGTATCTACGAGAAACTTAGAAGTAGCGAGGAAAATAAATTTCGGTAAGTGTGGGAGAAATGATAAATACAGTATGTCACAAAGCATACGGAGTTTGTAAGAGCAAAGTATGTACGCGGAAAAGTACGTACCAAGTAGCGTATGCCTATTTGCGCTCTAAATTTATAAAACCAGGGGACATAACCATGGTATTGGCCCATAGTATTGAGCGCTGGATTATCTATTTGATCCTGTCCAAGAATATCATGAGCGGTTGAGTGGTTTTGACTCATGGTATTGATAAAGGATAAACCTATATAAGGAGAAGAGAATAATAGTGCAATGTGTGCATATGTCTGGGTTTTAATGAATACTTCACTCTGAAGTATATATGCATGGTTGAACTCTGCTCTTAATTGATAGATCTGAATCTATGATGCACCTATGGATATGATGAAGGTTTAAGATCTCTAGATCTAGAAATGATGAATCTCTAGGATGATCTGAAAAGAAATGATGAAGACCTGGCGCAAATATGATGAAGAAATTGAAGAAATCTGGGTAAGATTATAGATATGGAATGTTCTGCAAAGTTTATCTTTTATAGATATATACGCTAGTTTGTCGTAGTAAAAGCGTGTATATACGCGGGCACGCTTAAAGAAAAGTGTGTATGGCAGTCAGGGTTTCTGAAAAATAAAATGCACTGAAGTATACGCAGGTTTGTCTCTGTGAAAGTGCGTATATACGCAGGTTCAGTGAAGTAAAAGCACGTATGGAATCTAGGGTTTTGCTGAAGTGTGTGGAATGAAATGTCTGATCTGTTATGTTGTTTTACTGCTATCTGTCAAGGATGTATTCGTACAGATCTAGGTTGTTTGAATGTTGATTGTGCTACTAATTATGTTGATCAAAATTGATTGTTTGATGTTTGATGACTAAATTGATGAAGGAAGAATGGCTTGTATAAACAATTATTTGCATGGTTTATAGATTGTGTTTGAAATAGAAATCTGATTGAGATCTAAATATGAGTACGAACTAATTAGAAAGCATACACATAAGAATATGCTAGTTGGTGAAAAAAGCATGTTTGACTATGCGGAAATGAGCGAAGATAAATCGCATAACAAGATTACTATAAACAGAATATCCCGCAAGTTAGCGAAACTGACATGTCACCAGCTTTAACCTCATCATCTTAGCATTAAATGTTTGAATCGATGAATGGTACGGGTTGAGTTTACATACGCATATATATTCGAAGTACGGGTTATCTCTGATATTCTAATTACAGTGTCTCATACCCATTTAGTATTGGGCAAAGTATGTTTGTTGATAAGTGAAGGATTGTGTTGAAGCTGTTTGATCCAGTTTGAGAATTGATGAAACATGGTCTGCAGTGGTGCTGAGGGTCAAAGCCTTCAGTGAGGGGGTAGTAGCTCTCTTCCAGTGGTAGCTGGTAAATGAGAGCAGGGGGTAGTAGCTCCCTTCCAGGAGAGGCTGGTAAACGAGAGCAGGGGGTTGTAGCTCCCTTCCAGGAGAGGCTGGTAAATGAGAGAAGGTTGTGGCCTTCTCCAGGTGGGTGCCTGCATGCTGCTATGAGTCTGCGCTAGTACATGGTTGTAAGAAGTTTTCTTTATATAATAAATATTGAAGATTGAGATGACAGCAGTGGTGGTTTTCTCCCGAATTGGGTTTCCACCTTAAATCCTGGTGTTCATGTGTGTTGCTTATGTGTGATGATTTATTCTGTTCTTACTGCACCTGTTTACTGCTTACTAAACATCTGAGGAATGAATGATGCAATAATCTAAGTTAAGAATTAAATGCATGATTAGATCTCTGGACATACGCAAGTTTTCTTAAGGATATCCGCGTATATACGCGAGTTGTGTTCAGTAAAGTAGCGTATGGGTTTAAAAGCAAGAAAAAGTAAAAAATTTTCATTCAGCACTAAATACTGATTCACCCCCCCCCCCCCCTCTCAGTATTTTTCCCAACATCTTCCTTCAGCCTGTAAACCCATTTATTCTGCAATGTAGTTTTACCTGCAGGCAACTTGACTAAGTCCCAAGTCTGGTTATGCATTAAGGAGTCCATCTCTTCTTCCATGGCTAGCTCCCACTTCTTCCTGCTTTCAACCTGCATTGCTTCTTCATAACATTCGGGTTCACTAGAATCAGTCAACAATCAATAATATAATGAAGGAGAGTATCGTTCAGGGGGTCTACTTATCCTGGTAGATCTTCTAACACCACTTTCAGGTGTTTGAGGTGCCTGTTGCTGTTGTGGTGGTTGTTGCTACTATGGTTGTTGATTATTATTATTTTCAGGCACCTTTACTTTTTCAGATATCTCATCAAGAACCGCGTATTCCTTGCTTTCTTTTTCCTGTTTCTTTTCCTGCAACTGATTCTTATACAAGACCTTTTCATTGAATATTACATCTCTGCTCCTAATGATTTTATGATTTTCATAATCATATAAGAGATAACCAAAATCATTAACACAATATCCAATAAAGGTACATTTCTTTGATTTTGCCTCAAGCTTTGTTCTATTTTCTTTATTAATATGGACAAAGGCCTCACAACCAAAAGGCTTTAAAAAAGAGTAGTTTACCTTTTTACCTGTCCATGCTTCCTCTGGAATACCACCATCCAAGGAACTTGAAGGCCCTATGTTTATTAGATAAACAACAGTATCTACAGCATCTGCCCAAAATTGTAAAGGCAATCTTGCATGCAATCTCATGCACCTTGCACGCTCCATGATTGTTCTGTTCATCCTTTCTGACACACCATTTTCTTGTGGTGTTCTTGGAACTGTATTCTCTCTACGAATTCCATGCTCTGAACAGTACCTATCAAACTCTTTGCTGCAATATTCACCTCCATTGTCTGATCTGAGACACTTCAACTTCTTTCCTGTCTCAATCTCAAACAAAGCTTTCCATTTCTTGAAAGTATCAAATACATCAGATTTATTTTGAATACAATAAATCCAAGTTTTTCTAGTTGCATCATCAATAAATGTAACATAATAGCGAGAGCCACCGAGAGATGATACCTGAGCAGGTCCCCATACATCTGTATGCACAAGCTCCAATTTTTCGCTCTTCTTTTCTTTCCCAACTCTGAGAAATCTGACTCTCTTTTGTTTTCCATAAATGCAATTTTCATAGAAATCCAAATCAACATTCTTCAAACCTGGCAACAAATTTCTTGAGTGAAGAATCTTCATCCCCTTCTCACTCATGTGTCCGAGCCTATGATGCCATAATGCTGCATCTGCTCCTTTGGAAGTTAAAGCATTAACAGAGTTAGAAATACCATTGCATAAATACAATGTACTAACCTTTTCACCTTTTGCTATTACCAGCGCTCCTTTGGTGACCTTCCAAGTTTTATCTGTGAAAGTTGTCACACAACCTTCACTGCCTAACTGCCCTGTTGAAATCAGATTTTTCTTCAGATCTGGAACATGCCTTACCTCCTTTAGTAGCCATTGGTTTCCATTCTTTTGTTTTACAAGAACTTTACCCATTCCAACAATTTTACAGGGTTTATCATCACCCAAACGAACTTGTCCAAAATCTCCTTGAACATAGTCATGAAAATATTTCTTATCAGGTGTGGCATGGAATGAAGCCCCTGAATCTCCAACCCAAGAATCAGTAACATTTTCAAAAGAAATAATCAAAGCATCTTGTAACACATCACTTGTCACATTTGCTTCATGATTGTTTTCTTGCTGTGTGTCTCCTTCTTTTCCCTTCCGAGATCTACAGTCTTTCTTTAGGTGTCCTTTCTTTCCGCAATTCCAGCACACTATCCCTGATCTAGACTTGGATCTGCCTTTCCTTGATTTACTACGATATCCCGAGCTCTTTCCTCTTTCCATTCTTCTTCCCTTAGACTCTGCACTCAAAGCATTACCTGATGTCTCACCGGAGCTTTTCCGTCGCATTTCCTCGCTAAGGATAGCACCAACAACATCATCAAACTTTAAAGTACTAGATCCAGAGACAGAGTTACTAATGGCCATTACTAAACCATTCCAAATCTCTGGCAATGAGCACAAGAATAACAAAGCTCTAACTTCATCATCAAATTTTACCCCTACAGAACTTAACTGACTGGTAACTGTATTAAAATCATTTAAATGGTCTGCAATAGATCCACCTTCTGACATCTTCATATTAAATAATCGTTTCATAATAAATACCTTGTTTGAGGGTGAGGGTTTTTCATATAGTTTCGCCAACGTCTGCATCAAACCCTCTATTGTTGTTTCCTTCGAAATATTGAAGGTGACTGACGCTACAAGGCACAACCGTATTGTTTTGAGTGCCTTTCTATCGAGAATGTTCCATTCCGCGTCTGTCATGGTCCCCGACTTCTTTGTTTTTTCGCTCAATGGTAGGTACGGATCTTTCTGATACAAATAATCTTCCATCTACTTCTTCCACAGTGGGAAGTTCCAGCCATTAAATTTCTCGACCCTAAACTTACCATCTTCCGCCATTGCTCCCACTCGAACCAGGAACCCTTCTTTCCTGCGAGTTTGTCGGCCAAATATACCTTCGACTTTGATACCAGTTGTTAAAAAATTATATATTATGGAGTAATGCAACACATAAAATATGCAGAAAATACAAGCCAAAAAAACACATAAAACCAGAGAGACAAAGATATACGTGGTTCACCTAATTTGGGCCACGTCCACCCCGAACATCCAATCCTTATTTTCTATTATCCAGCAAAATGAATAGAAAAAACCTACAGCATATCCACTGTAATATCCTTTGTTCTCTCTCACAGTATCCCTATCTCTTTTCACGCAGAGAATACACATATAATACAAAGCCGCAATACCCTCATACAAAGAGAGGGGTTTCCTTCTAGGGAAAAAAAAACCTAAACTAAACATAACTTCTACCGTCAGATCATCCACCTAATGAACGGCCCAGATTGACTAGAAATTACTATACTTTTACAAGGCAATTTTACATCTAGTTTTAGCTTCGGGGGCACTACCCCCGAAACCCCTGCCGGGGGACCGCTAGCCCCCGGACCCCCCAGCCGAGGGTTCAGTGCCCTCGGACCCCGCGGGGGTGAAAAGTCCCCCCTGCACCCCCCCCCCCCGGCTGCAAGGGTGTACAGTTTTTCCTAGGGTATACATCTAGCTAAAACAAGGATCTCTGAATCAGGATGAAAATTAGGCTCCACACTCAACATATAACTCCTAAGTGTTAGTCATCAGTATTTTTGCATGTTTTGATGACTAAATTCCTTGGCTGCGTTTTCTAGAAGCTAATCTGAGTTTATCAATTTTTCATGTAGAAAACACCTCAATTTTTTTTTTGTCTTCCTACCCCTCTCCTTCAGCCTATAATGAGAAAAACCCTTCAGTTTCCATACCTATCACAATTCAACAAAGCCTCCCCGTCTATAGTTGTTATAAGTTTTCCTCACTACCATAAAAATCATTTGTTTTTCATGCAAATCATTGTCCAACATTAACAAAGTGTCTACCCCTTTCTCACGGATCACTTTGTCATGTGATAACCTACTCATGCCCAAGAATCCATTCAAACTCCATGACAAAGTATGTAGGTCTAGGTGGTGTTTTTTTAGGGAAAATTCCTTGGCGAGATTGTTTTAAGCCAAAAACTTTGTCTTCAATATCAGTCAACCATCATTTATTATTATTTGAAAAAACCAAAACCCTTTTCTATCCCTAGGTCACTTTTTTTTGTTTCCAGCAAGGCTCAAGAATGCTCAAATCAAGAAAAGAGAAGGAGTTTTCCTTGTCTAAAGAAACATGATTAGATTAGGCATGATCCCCATGAAACATCAAAGAAGCCCTCCAAACTTCAAAAGCATCTATTTTTACATCTTTACATGGATGTATTGATTGATGACACCAAGCAAAGTGCGAGAAAAAAAAGCACCTCAGGAGAAATTTTCATGTTGTGTCAGTCTACTATGGAAGTCAGATAAAGTGCAGATTGTGGCCAGCTCTCACAATTAGTCTCATAAAACCAAGAGTGATAGTCCTTTGGAAAAAGGCCTCTAGTAGACTAGGCATAAAAATGAAAGGTGTAAAAGGAACAACTGTCATTTATCCTACTTTAGCCTAGCTTCTAAAAAAAATTCAAGGACAACTTCATCATCAAAAGAGCTAAAAGCCAATACCAGGAATATGTCATTTCCAAGATAGGAATAGCAAACATTTATCAGTTGGAAATGCATTACCTGCTTTCGGTTTTCACAGTAAGTTTTGCAAAAAGTCATATCTTAGAAGCAGAATAGGCATAGGATGCAGAGTTTGGTTTTCAAAAGGAGCCTCCTTCATGACAGGCAGAGGGCCCACAGAAAACTAGTTCAAAGAAAGTTTTCAATTGTAGCAAGGATAAAAGGAAACTTTATGTTTATAGTTTATTTTTGATAAAAAAGCAAAAGCCTTAAGTTTTCAAGAAGCCTCCTTCATAAATAAGCAGATGGCACTTAGCTGGTCTAAAGGTTTTTGTGAAGGAAAAGAACAGTTGAGTAAGGACCTCCATCAGTGATAAGAAGAGGACCTACACAGTGGCCTTGATAAACCTAGGTAGTTGCATCTTGCATTACCTCCTCCTAAGGATAAACAGAGAACATCTCATCATAATCAAGTCACATTTTTGTTCTAAAGTTTCAAAGTGATATGGTGAGGTAAAGGCATAGGTTACAGATAAGATGTCATATAGAAAGAGAGTCAAAAAAGACATTTTTTATGGCCTCCTTCACAAGTAAGTAGAGGGCCCACTTACCACAGGTGCATAAGGCCTCCTTCACAAGTAAGCAGAGGGCCCACTTACCACAAGTTCATAAGGCCTCCTTCACAAATAAGTATAGGGCCCACTGTTGTTTGAGGATATTCAAGAGTGACAAGTGGAAAGATCACATTTTACCCCTAAAATGGTCTATTTAAAAATAAAGAGAGAAAACAAGCAATTTTGTGCTTAGTACCTCCGTCAAATGACAATTACAAGGTGAAAGTGTTGAGAAGAAACTTTTTCAAATGGTAAAAAAGGTAGAAAAAAGTCTGTTTAAAAGTGACTTCTACAAATTGATAAAAAGAGGAATTCACACAGGTGATTTATGTAAAATAAGCATCTCTCATTTAGATAGGCCTATTTAGTTTATCAAAATACTCCCTCCAAATGATGAGTAAAGGGTAAAGAAGGATAACAAGGAGTTTTCAAATTTGAGATGGTTTCCATCAAATGATAGACAAAGGCTTGAATTATAAAAATATTGAAACCTGAAGTGGAAAATAAGCACCCAGAAAGTATTTTGAAAGAACCCCCTTCAAAAACTAGCATAGGTTCAACAGTGGTTTCAAATAACCTAAGTGGTTACATTAACCAGAGTGCCTCCTCCTAGAGATGAGAAAAGGCCAAATCAACAAAGGTTAAAGTTTGTTTGAAAAAAATGAGAGACACTGTGTTTTGAGAAAACCTTCAGTTTGATGAAAAATACAAAGGCAAATTCAAAATCACCACAAGGTGGGAAAAATTTTCAAAAGGTTTTAAAAAGGAGCTATAAAAGCCCTTAAAGTTAAATTTCATTTCTATTGTGCAAAGGGATGAAATAAAAATGTTTTTTCAAACCCTGGGCAAGCAGTTTGCAGAGTTTTTAGGACGCGACGTGCCTGTGGTAGGATGCGACGCACCTGTAGGTGTTAGCAGAAGAAATTTACACATGGCGCGATGCGCCTGTAGGATACTGCGACGCACCTATGTGTGTCAACTGATCGGCCCACCCGGCATTCAGCGGGCACCAAGTTCCCGACCCGACAACACATGACGGCAAGCAGGTGCTACACGCCTGTGCACAAGAGCGTAGCACCACTGAACACACCTTCAATTCACCTCAAAGAGTATTTTTGCACAGTAAACTTATCTCGAATGCAACCAATACATTTTTAAGAGGTATTTCACTGTTTTCTTTGCCTAATTTTTTGAGTTTGGGAGGTGTTAAGAATAAATTTTGTTAAAGAAAAAAAGAGTCTAATGAAGGCAGAAAACACTATTTATTCTAAAAACCACCATGTTTACAAAGAAGAAACAAAAAAATGATTGAGGAGGAAGGGCCTATTGTCTGGTTGCAAAAGGCCTGCTTGTTAAGTAAAGAGAAAAAACCCAGTTTTGGAGAAAGGAATCGATATCAGTTGAAAGGTCTATTTTTATTAGAAAGGCCAAACATAATTTTAAAAGAGAGAAACATTGTTTAAAGAGGAGTTCTATATTTAGTTCATTTTGAAGGCCTATTTTGATAAGAGAGTGAAAGAAAAGTCTAAACAAAACTATGCCTCCAAAGAAGGCCAGCAAGGGTGGATTTCACAAAAGGTTTGAACCTGTTACAACTCAAGAAATTAATGACTCCCCCTCGGTTCTTTTCAACTTCCATGAGGTAGGCTACCTTGATTTTTTCCAAAAATTCCAGGAGGTCACCAATTACCCTCCCTTAACACAGTTTTTCGCCCTGAGGCTACAAGGAAAACATGTCCACCTAGCAAGTCTAGACTTTAAACTCACTCCTAGGGTTGTCTCCAAAGGAACTAAGATCCCCTATATAGGAGAAAAGTGGTTCAAACAAGCATACGTATATATGAATCACTGTAAACCCTTTCTAAAACTAGACCATCAGGATGCTTGCCAAGCTATATTCCCTTTTTTTTAGTTATTGACCAACTATGCCCCCCTCATGAGACTCATCATGAAGTATTTCACATGTGAAGGGAGATATTCCCAAATTTATTCCTATCACATCAGGCTTCTCATGCATTTCACACAGACTCAGTTACTAAATCAACCTTTATTCCTCTTCAAAAGCATAGACAATATGTCCTCCCTTGTTCAAAAGAGACCTCCTACTCAGAAAAAATATATTCTTTTCCATCATTCTCTCATCAAAATCATCATCCCTCACTAGCTTGAAAAGAAAGGAGTGTCTTGGGAGACTTTCATTTCTCATCCAGATTTTTCCATTGCCTCTTCATCTCATGGCCCATCTCACATATCCTTCTCACCCTCTGTTGATCAACGGTTGTCATTGATGTCAACCCAAGTAGCACCAGGGGCTAGCCCAGTATTGCATGGGAATTTTTACCTATCAAATTAATATATTATGGGTCAATAATGTTTTTAGTGGTTTCTACTTGTTGAGATGTTTTCGTTGATATATGGCACGCCATGTAATTCTTCACGGTTTGAGAGATATTCATGTTTGAAGTTTGTACCCCCAATTAGTGGGCTAAAACCCTATGGGGTTGGGGCATGGGTTATTGAAAAGTCATAATTAATATTTTTTATGCTCCTAAAATCCCTCCCACGTTCACTTGTTGAAGCCCCTCTCAACTTAAGCACTTATATAAATTGTGATCCTCATTTCCTCCTTAAGCATGGGATTCGACCATCTAAAATAGGTCATCATGGAATTTTCGCTCTAAATGTTTTTCTATGAAGGCTCAGAAGCTGAAATTTTTATGAGGCGAAGCCGAAATCCTAAGGAAGCTACAATAATAATTTCAGATCAAGTTGCACAACATTTTTGAAGATATTATCTATGGAAGTAAGGGTTTTTGTAGGCTCCTGAAATTCATCTCAAAGAAGTGACCTTGATAAAATCGTCATAACCCTCTCTCTGAGTATCGGATTGGAATTCTAGAAAAATTTGTAGATAGTGCACAGTATTTAGTCTTCGCTCTATCAATTTCAGAGCCAAATGAAGAAACAGTGACACATGGCATGCCGTACAAGTGCGCTATGTTGAAACAATCCATAATTAGGGCATTGTGAGAAATTGGGTATAAATCTCTCTTGAAGAATCCAAATTGGGTCAGACCTATGGCATTGGAAAGAAGACTCAGAGGAATACTACAGGACCAAAAATCAGATATTGAGGATCTGAAATAACATAGATATAACAGATTCAATATCGAGCTCCTAGAAGGAAGGAAAAAGCTAGATCATGTGTTGTCAAGGATTGCAAAGGACTAGACTTTCTACGGCAGAAAAGCAAAGCAAGGTGCAGCAGAGGGTAGAACGACAAGAGCAGCAACCAAGGTGCATAACAACAACAATAATTTCAACATATGAAATCTTCAAGTGGGCAGCACTACATACAATCATTGTAAAGGTATCATTGTACTTAGTCATTGTAAATACATTATTGTACAAATTGTACTAGTGTCTATCTGCCAAGGGTTGAAGAGGCAGTGTTGGGAGGTCTAGGATCATCATTAGGTGGTTGTGTCAAAGTTGGGGTTATGGTCTATTATATCTTCTTCTTCTACATCATTCTATATCATTGTAAAGTGGACCATTTTCCCTGGTACGGGAGTCCATTCTTCTTTTATTCTTCTGTAGGGTGGTAGGGTGGTGCTAGGATGAGTTGTAGCTCATTAGGTGTTAGGGCATCCATTCATTTGACTACTGAAGAATCTCGGGAGTTGGAGCATCCATCCAGTGGGAGCTGGAGAAGAATGCTTTTCTAGATTCTAGGAAGTTGGAGCTTTATTTTCAATTGGAGTTGAATATTAAAGAATTATTAGAAAAGCATTAGGTGGTTTTTGTCCAAGAGTGGGTTTCCACCTTAAAAAAATGTGTGCATTTGTGTTCCTCTTGTTTGCCGCTATCATTTTACAAACAATGATAATAATTGAAGATTAACTAATGCTCTAATTGAAAGGAATATTGATTCACCCCCCCTCTTAGTATTTCCAACTCCCTCCACTCACTATGTCTCTCCTCCATCAAGTCAAAATACTCCTCAAAGGCAAACATCACCCATGATTGATAGTGAAAAAGAGCAGTCTTATGAAAGCAGGCACGGGGTTAGTGGGGATAAGGAAGTCAGTGTCACTCAACAAATTAGTGAGGATGAAGAGAAAATCAACCCTAATCAAAGCAGTGAAAATGAGCAAGGGAATAGTGAAGATTCCAAACAGGGTAGTGATGATGAAGAGCAAAAGGAAGGTGTTCAAAACAGTGATGAAGAGAAAAAGGAAAATTTTCAAAACAGTGGTGAGGAACAAAGGGAAGAGGTTCGAAGCAGTGATGAAAGACAAAGTGACAATCAGCAGAGTAGTAGGGACAGTGAAAAAAGCGCCTCCCAGCAAAGTAGTGATCAAGATGGCAGCCCATACATAGAGTATAAGGAGAACAGTGAGGGAGGTGGTAGCATGAAAAATGACAATGAAGATAGTCCCAATGAAGAAAGTCCTAATGAAGGCAACCCTCAACAAATTCAAGATAGTAATGAGGGTAAACAAGGCAGTCTACAGGTAGATAGTAAAGATGGTCAAACAACAGAAAAGGATGATGAAGCTAACAACCCTAAAGAACATTTTCTAAACAGAACTGATGAGGTTGAAGGAAACATATGTCCAGAGGTTCAAAAGAGTGATAAAGGTGAAGCTGGTAGCCCTAAACAAACTCAAAATAGTGAGGAAAATAGTAAACAGGGCAGCAAAGCAAATGATGATGAAGGAAACGATGTAGAAGATCAAGTTGAACAAGTGCTAGTAATAAAACCTCCTCTCTCTTCTCCTCAACACAACGAAGAGCATGTGCTAGCTGCCTCTCCTAGGCAAGGGGCCATGACTCTTCCTCTAAAAGTGGTGAAGCCTAGGAACACCAAATCTACAAAGAATAAAATCACTCCAACAGTGACTAGCAATGTCACTAGGGCACTAAGGAGTAGAGGCAAATTTCCTAAGAAGAGTATTGTTGAATTGCCAAAGAGAAAAAGGACAAAGAAGTCTATCCAAAGTAAGGGCAAAGAAAAAGTTGAGCAGCAGGAGAGTAGTCATGAAAAATAAAGGGAGTTTGACATCATACAAATAGACAGTGATGTTGGAGATGATGAAGCTAGAATTATTGAGTCCCTTTTTCAAAATATAGAAGCCCAAATCCATGACTTAGAAACTGATCTAGAAAGGTCAAAGGACCTCATATGTGTTCTACAAATGCAAAATAAACAAATGAGTGGGAAAATGGCAATTTATGAGGTCTGAGCATTAAAATAACAAAGGGAAGCATACAAAGCACAAGTCAAGCTTGAAGATTATATGGGTGAATTTGATGATACCGAGGAAGAAGAGAAGCCAGTAAGAAAAATGCCTAGGACTATGGGTCTTTGGAAATCTTTGGAGAAAAATAAGGAAGAAGGAGCAGCCCTTATTCGATCTTATCCTCTCACACAATTGCTCGCCCAAGAAATAGAAAATGATAAAGAATCATGGCTTGAAAGTTCCAACAATAATTTGGAGGATAAATTAGAGAAATCAAACAAAGACTTGGGTCTACAAAGGAAGATGACCGGGCACTATAAGAAATTGAACAAATTTTCCCAAAGAAAACTCAAACTTGCTCAAGAAAGGCTCAAAACTGCTCGAAGGAGGTGCCTGGTGGAAAAAGTGGAAAAGGAAATATCTAGGCTTGAAATATTGGCATCATCTTCCTTGCATGCTTCTAAGAACCCATAAGGGGCTTTCTCGCCAAAATTGAGAAAATTTTGACGTGATATTGTTTTTTGTGTTTTTTGGCCCTAATTGCACGTTTTTCTAGGTGCTGCCATGGGTGCTAGGAGCATCCTCAGCTCATGAAAGTCATTTTTTTGGATGTATTAAATTTTGGGGCACCTACTCACAAATTTTCAGATCAAAAGGAGGTGTTTTGGTCCCCCAAAGAGGCAAAAATCAGTCAAAATTCACCTTTTTACCTCACATATCGGTAGATGAGACCCCCCTGGATTTTTTTACTTAGTCCACATTTTGACAGAATTTCAAGGATTATTTTGGGAAAACTCAAGTAGTTCCAGAAACTAGACATCCAGGGCTTTCTAACGAGCTATCATGAGCCTTGTTGTGACATCAGGAAACCCCTCAAAAGTCATCTGCAAAACAAGTTTCTTTCTGCTACTACGCTCATGTAGCATTTTGGCTAAAAAGCAGTTTTCTGAATATGATCATCCAAATGTGCGTTTAGCTATTTTGAACTCCATGTCAGAGATTTAAATTCAATTTTATTACCATTTTTAGCTATTTAAGATATTTTTGAAGATATTTTGTGCCTTGGGCTTTGCAAAGCCTCAAGGACAAAATCAGATATTTGTATTAGGCCAATGAGCTTCTAGTTGGTTTTGTGAAGCTTATCCTCTTATTCCTCCTATTTAACTCATGGAGAGTCATTGTAATATTGTTGGAGAGTTGAATAGCAAGTTGGATTTTTGAAGAGCTTAAGAAATTGACTGATGCTTTGAGCAATATATGTTATGATTTTTAATGATCAGACTTGTTTTATGGAGTGGATAGCTTGACTTGCTCACCTAGATGATGGAGAGGATCTATGTGCAGGATTCCATGGCTTGCTAAATGGTATTGTACTTATTTTTAGTTATGTTTTCTTAATTTTTCATATATGTATCCATGTTTCTTGCTTGTTGTAGGTCAGTAAAGAATAAGTTTGAGGTATGCCCATGGAGGAACATCAAATTTCCTGATTCATTGTAGCTTCTTTGTTTTCATATTTCTTGGTCATGTCAAAGGATTCTTAACTACCCTTTGGTCCAGTAAGAACTTGCTATATATTTCCTTAATCATTATTATGACATGCTATCTTGTTTGATTCATGGTATGCCCTCCTTACTCATAGCTTTTTAAACCTCATTAATTAAATCTCCTTTGAAGTATTGACTGTCTAATTTAAATCAGAGAGGCCTTGTTTTGATCTTGCCCTCTACCTACACCTGCAGACTTATTTCAAAGTTCTCATCAGTTTGAATGAGTTATTTAGGAGTTTCCTTTCCACATTTTGAGCTGTTGGTTTGTCTTACATGTGTTCTCAACCATTGAAGGTGATTTTCCCAAAGTTAGAGGGTCTTATACTTCTATGCATCACCTGATTATTTATTTTCTACATTTATTAGTTTGAGTTTCACTCATAGTGATTAATGGTTAGCCCTACCACATGAATGCCTTTCTTTAAAACTATTTATGCTTAAAACCACTTTGTCTTGCACAACTTGACGTTCATTTCACTTCATAAACCACCTGAAATATCCATTCACTATACTAAATAAGCCCTGCAGTACACCCTACCCATTGTCTTGACATCCTTGGCTTTCTTTTGACCCCATAGCCCAGTTGATCTCATTTTTTTGTTCTATTTTGATCCACTTGATCAGTTTTACCTCCAAACAACTTCAAAACAAACAAACAAACACACTTAACAACTAGCCTAAAATCTAAACAAACTAAGCGAACAAGCTTACATCCTTTGCTTCATAGAGAGAGCCCTCTCTGAGTCTAGGAAGGCTAGGTATTAGGGCTCAAAATATTGGTTTGATGTTACTCCGTCATTTGGTCTGAAAATCTGCCAAATCACGGGATCCTAACATAATGGCGATCATGGTGGGAATTTTCTAAGTTCATATAAATCAAAACATCCTTCAAGACTCACAGAAAGCCCCTCTTGAACTAAGCACACTATACTATTGAGCCACCTCATCGCCACACTAACATAATGGCGATCACGGTGGGACTTTTCTGAGTTAGTGACAAACTAAGTATACCTTAGAACTTTAGAAATCCCTTGACTAAAGAATATCCAGTGATTATCAGCCACCTCATTGCCACACTAACATAATGGTGATTATGGTGAGACTCATTGAGTTCATGACTATCTAGAAAACTATTTTTGACTCATTAGTCCTTCAGATTAAATCATAAAATCATCTGATAAAGCCATTAGAGTAAACTCTCTTTGTTTCATCACCTTAGCTAAGTGTTGAAAACAAATTTAGGACACTCTTACAAATCAGATTGCACATTAAAAACTCAAAAAACAACCCCAAAAAACATTTTTTTAGATTGTCTTCTTATGTCAATATTGGTGGTGGACCATAGACAATATATCCTCAAAAACAAACCAAAAATATCCACCTAGTGACTCCACTAGCTTCCAGTAGGCCTATTACTCCACTAGCTTCCAGTAGGCCTATTACCCCACTAGTTCGTATAAACTCCCCTGGGAATGTGTTAATCAATCCCAATCATGCTGATGGTGGACAACAAAGTCCAAAATCTTCCACTTGGCGACTCCACAACTTCCAAATACCTAATGACTCCACTGTTAGAAGACTCCGAACTGGTTGAAAAGACACTAGTGACCCTTCCTCATTAACAAATATGGATCCAAGGATACAAAGGAGTTATGCTCCAATGAGTAGAGATCATATCCTTGGATTCCCACACAAGATGCCTCAAGTAGATTGGATGAAAAACCTACTTGTTTTTCAAGGTGAGAATTTTGATGACCCCTTGTTACACCTTGTCAAATTTCATATGCATGTGTGGAGGCTAGAAGTAGAATGGCATGAGGACTGTCTTATGAAAATGTTCATGGCAACATTAGAAGGTAAGGCAAGGAATTGGTATGAATGGTTGGAACCTGGTAGTTTGTTTTCTTTAAGAGACATGCACCAAGGGTTCTATAAAAACTATAAAGAAAACTCTTCATCTTCGTCATGGGCTGAAAATTGTTGTGACCATTCTAAAGATCTCATACAACACCTTCTTAGCATCATTGATGAAGATTTAGAAAATTGGCATCATGAATATTTGTTAAAAGAGATTCATACTTTTCATACTCAACATAACTATCATGAAAAATTAGATGAATCATTTAAGGAAGAAATTAACTAGGAAATAAACGAAATTCCCCAAGATATCCCTACAAGAACAAATAGTGATTCATCATCCCTTCTAGATGAAGCTCAAGAAAACATCCAACCTCAAATTCAGTATTCACAAGAGATAGATAATTGCTGTGCTTCTGTCCTAGGAAAGAGAATAATTTTCTCCCCTTTGATAGAAGCAGAAATAAATCAGATTAGAAATAAACAGCTAGCCTCTAAAATTTCATATAAACCAGACAATCTTGCTCATTAACCTACTAAAATTTGTTGCCAAAAATCAAAAAGTAGCCTTGAAAATCAGGTAAAAGAAAGACAAGTTGATAATCCAATATTTTTGATTGGTGATATTAGTTATATTTATGATTTTCCAAATTTTGATCAATCTGATGATGATGTTCTCCAAATAGAAAGTAATATTGTAGGGCCATCATTACTAGATTTGTGGGTGGAATACTAATCCCATCAACTCCAAGAAAGTAATGAGCCAATTCATACTATCTATGATACTGATGAGGAAAGTTTTGAAAGTTTAGAAGTGGGTGAAGAATCTTTGAGTCCTTGCCCTGCTTCATCACAGCCTATCATAAATATTTTTGATATAATTGGAAATCAGCAGCCTTTAAATTAAAATGATGAAGTCGACGAAAATGAGGAAATTCTTAAGCAAGATGAAGATAAGGAACCTTCTCCTGAAAGGGTTGAAGTAATAAGAGATACCCTTGCTCAAGAATATGTTGGATTTTTCACAAAATTCAGTCCTCTAAATTAGAATATACCAGGATTTCAAGAGGATTGTATAGCCATATATGATGAATCCTCTAGTTTAGATTACAATGAATATGAGGAAGAGTTTCTTTCTCAAAACCATCTTAAGCTTGATCCAGTGGAGAAGGAAGAAGTAATCCTGGTCAAAACATACCTTTCAAATATTCATGACCAGGTGTTATTTTAAGATCCCTATGCTCATTTTTTGAAGATATCTAAAGAAGGGATAAAGGTTGTTAGGAGCAGTGTATTACCAAAATCAAGAAGATTTTTTAGCACTGCTGCTAAAGAACAAGGGAAATGGGAGTGGCCCTATTTGTCCAGCATGCTCAAGGAGATGAGAAAAGACCCATCATGGAACCATTTTCTTGATCGGCTTTGTTGGAAAAGAAATTTCACCAAATGAATTTATTTTGTGTATAGGTTAGATTAGGATACATAGATAGGTGTGGAAAATAATCTTAGCTTTGGGAGCATATTTTTAGTTCTAGATTGTTTAAAAAAAATAAGAAGTAAAAAACAAAAAATACAAAAACAACAGAAAATAGAAAAGAGGGCAGTTTTAAAAACAGCAGAAAAGCCCCATACCCAAAAAATAGTCATGCAGAAAGTGCGCAAGTCTAAATGCCACTACTAGTGCTCAAAAGATATCTTGTTTAGTTATCTAGCCTTATCATAACTGAGCATGTTTTAAATTGATTGCTGATAAGTTAGTGAGAGAGATGATAGTCAAATTGTGTAAGCTTGACTTATAAATGAAGGTAGATTAGGAAAAGAATGCTGGTTCCATGCACTCAAAACAGAACCAAAGAGAAAAACAGGGATGAAAAACAAATTGTATATCTTGGCCCTGATTTTTCTAAGTTTTATCTTGTACATAAATAATGTTTGTGTGCAGCTTGTTTTTATGCCACAAACGCATGACAAATCAGACCGTCTAATCCTGATTTGGTCATTTTTCAATTTCATGTTTTAGTTTAGAGAATGAAATCCTGTCAAAAAGCTTAATCTTGATAGTCGATATAGCGTAGGTAGAGAATCAAAGGAGTTCATCAGTTTAATCTGAACTCCGAGAAGATATAAGTGTAGAATTAGATAGTTTTTATTTTTATTTTAAATTTCATGTCAAAGGGTTGCTAGTCCAAGTGCACCTAAGGAAGGAAAAATGTTAGGAGATATAGTTGGGTAGGTAGAGATGAGGTTGTTGCTAATCATGCTGCAAATTTTTAGAAATAACATCAAGAAAGAGAGAAATTTGTGCTAATGGATAAGGCACTGGTCTTCACAAGCCAGAGATCTGCAATTTTGAATACCTCCTGAAAAGGAGTTGCCCTGCCCAAATGGAGCCACTGTTAGTCATTAGTATTTTTTCATGTTTTGATGACTAGATTCCTTGGCTGAGTTTTCTAGAATCTAACCTCAGTTTGTCAAATTTTCATCTAGAAAACACCTCAAACAAATTTTTGTCTTCCTACCCCTCTCCTTCTGCTTATAATGAGAAAAACCCTTCAACTTTCCTACCTATCACAATTCAGCAAAGCCTCCTTGTCTATAGCTATTATAAGTTTGCCTCTCTACCATCAAAATCCTTCTTTTTTCATGCAACTCACTGTCCAACATTAACAAAGTGTCTACCCTCTCTCACCGATCACTTTTTCATGCGATAACCTACTAATGCCCAAGAAGCCATTCAAACTCCATCACAAAGTATGTAGGTCTAGGTGGTGGTGTTTTAGGGAAAATTCCTTGGTGATACTATTTTAAGCCAAAAAATTTGTCTTCAATATTAGTCAGCCATCATGTCTTGTTATTTTCCAAAGCTAAAACCCTTGTCTATCCCTAGGTCATGCACCAACAAAGAGGTCACTTTGTTTTATTTCTAGCAAGGCTCAGGAATGTTCAAATCAGGAAAAGAGAAGGAGTTTTCCTTTTCTAAAGAAACATGATTAGATTAGGCATGATCCCCATGAAACATCAAAGAAGCCCTCCAAACTTCAAAAGCATCTGTTTTTACATCTCTGGAGGGATGTACTTATTGATGACACGAAGCAGAGTGTGAGAAAAAAGAGCAGCTCAGGAGAAAGTTTCATGCTTTTTTAGTCTACTATGGAAGTCAGAGAAAGTGTAGATTGTGGTCAGCTCTCAAAATTAGTCTCATAAAACCAAGAGTGATAGTCTTCTGGGAAAAGGCCTCTAGCAGACTAGGCATCAGAATGAAAGGTGTAAAATGAACAAATGCCTTTTATCCTACTTTAGCCTAGCTTCTAAAAAACATTCAAGGAAAACTTCATCATCAAATGAGCTAAAAGCCAATACCAAGAAGATGTCATTTCCAAGATAGGCACAGTAAACATTTATCAGTTGGAAATGCATTACCTGCTTTCAGTTTTCATAGTAAGTTTTGAAAAAGGTCATATCTTAAAAGAAGAATAGGCATAGGATGCATAATTTGGTTTTTAAAAGGAGCCTCCTTCATGACAAGCAGAGGGCCCATAGAAAACTGGTTCAAAGAAAGTTTTCAATGGTAGCAAGGATAAAAGGAAACTTTATGTTTATAGTGTCTTTTTTAGCAAAAGGCAAAAGCCCTAAGTTTTCAAGAAGCCTCCTTCATAAATAAGAAAATGGCACTCAATTGGTCTAAACATTTTTTTTGAAGGAAAAGCATAATTGAGTAAGGACCTCCATCAGTGATAAAAAGAAGACCTACGCAGTGGCTTTGATAAACCTAGGTAGTTGCATCTTGCATTACCTCCTCCTAAGGATAAATAGAGAACCTTTCATCATAATCAAGTCATATTTTTGTTCTAAAGTTTCAAAATGATATGGTGAGGTAAAGGCATAGGTTACAGATAAGATGTCATATAGAAAGAGGGTCAGAAAACACATTTTTTATGGCCTCCTTCACAAGTAAGCAGAGGGCCCACTTACCACAGGTGCATAAGGCCTCCTTCAAAAGTAAGCAGAGGGCCCACTTACCACAGGTGCATAAGGCCTCCTTCACAAATAAGTAGAGGGCCCACCGTTGTTTGAGGATATTCAAGAGTGACAAGTGGAAAGATCACATTTTACCCCTAAAATGGTATATTTAAAAATAAAGAGAGAAAACAAGTAGCTTTGTGCTTAGTACCGCCATCAGATGACAATTACAAGGTGAAAGTGTTGAGGAGAAAATTTTTCAAACGGTAAAAAAGGTAGAAAAAACTCTGTTTAAAAGTGACTTCTGCAAACTGATAAAAATAGGAATTCACACAGGTGATTTATGTAAAAGAAGCATCTTTCATTTAGATAGGCCTATTTAGTTTATCAAAATAATCCCTCCAAATGATGAGTAAAGGGTAAATAAGGATAACAAGGAGTTTGCAAGTTTGAGATGCTTTCCATCAAATGATAGACAAAGCCTTGAATTATAAAAATATTGAAACTTGAAGTGGAAAACATGTGCCCAGAAAGTATTTTGAAAGCACCCCCTTCAAAAATTAGCATAGGTTCAACGGTTGTTTCAAATAACCTAAGTGGTTACATTAACCAGAGTGCCTCCTCCTAGAGATGAGTAGAGGGTAAATCAACAAAGGTTAAAGTTTGTTTGAAAAAAAGAGAGACACTTTGTTCTGAGAAAACCTTCAGTTCGATGACAAATACAAAGGCAAAGTCAAAATAACCACAAGGAGGGAAAAATGTTCAAAAACATTTTAAAAAGGAGCTATAAAAGCCCTCAAAGTTAAATTTCATTTCTATTTTGCAAAGGGATGAAAGAAAAACGTTTTTTCAAACCCTGGGTGAGCAGTTTGCAGAGTTTTCAGGACGCGATGCACCTGTGGCAGGACGCGACGCGTTTGTAGGTGTTCGAAGAAGAAATTTACACATGGTGTGATCTGCCTATAGGATACCGCGACGCGCCTATGTGTCAACTGGCTGGCCCACCCGACGTTCAGCGGGCGCCCAATGCTCAACCTGACAACACACGGTAGAAAGTAGGTGCTATGCGCTTATGCACAGGAGCATAGCACCACTCAACACACCTTCAATTCACCTCAAAGTGTATTTTTTGAACAGTAAACTTATCTCCAATGTAGGCAATACATTTTTAAGAGGTATTTCAGTGTTTTCTTCACATAAGTTTTTGAGTTTGGGAGGTGATAAAATCAATTTTGTTAAAGATAAACACAGTCTAATGAAGGAAAAAAAAATTGTTTATTCTAAAAACCACCATGTTTAGAAATAATAAACAAAAGCGTGATTGAGGAGGAAGGGCCTATTGTCTGGTTGCAAAATGCCTGCTTGTTGAGTAAAGAGAAAAAACCCAGTTTTTGAGAAAGGAATTGATATCAGTTGAAAATCCTATTTTGATTAAAAATGCCAAACATAGTTTTAAAAGAGAAAAAAAATGTTTAAAGAGGAGTTCTATCTTTAGTTCATTTTTAAGGCTTGTTTTTATAAGAGAGTGAAATAAAATCCTAAACAAAACTATGCCTCCAAAGAAGGCCAGCAAGGGTGGATTTCACAAAAGGTTTGAGCCTGTTACAACTCAGGAAATTAATGACTCCCCCTCAGTTCTTTTCAACTTACATGAGGTAGGCTGCCTTGATTTTTGCCAAAAAGTCCAGGAGGTCACCAAGGAAAACATCATTAGGCTGCCTTGATTTTTTTTCGCCCTGAGGCTGCAAGGAAAACATGTCCACCTAGCAAGTCTAGACTTTAAACTCACTCCTAGGGTTGTCTCCAAAGCAACTAAGATCCCCTATATATGAGAAAAGTTGTTCAAACAAGCATACCTAGATCTGAATCACTATAAACCATTTCTAAACCAGACCATCAGGATGCTTGCCAAGCTATATTCCCTTTTTTTCACTTATTGAGCAGCTATGCCCCCCTCATGAGAGTCATCATGAAGTATTTCACATGTGAAGGGAGATATTCCCGAATTCATTCCTATCACATTAGACTTCTCATGCATTTCACAAGGACTCGATTACTAAATATCCCTTTCCTCCTCTTCAAAAGCATAGACAAGATGTCCTCCATTGTTCAAAAGAGACCTCTTGCTCAGCAAAAAGCTAGTCTTTTCCATCATTCTCTCATCAAAATCATCATCCTTCACCAGCTTGAAAAGAAAGGAGTGTCTTGGGAGACTTTCATTTCTCATCTAGATTTTTCCCCTGCCTCTTCATCTCATGGCCCATCTCACATATAATCCTCACCCTCCACTCACTATGTCTCTCCTCCATCAAGTCAAAATAATCCTCAAAGGCAAACATCAGCCACGATTGATAGTGAAAAGGAGCAGTCTCATGAAAGCAGGCATGAGGTTAGTGGGGATAAGGAAGTTAGTGGAACTCTAAAAATTAGTGAGGATGAAGAGAAAAGTAGCCCTAAACAGAGCAGTGAAAATGAGCAAGGGAACAGTGAAGATTCCAAACAGGGTAGTGATGATGAAGAGGAAAAGGAAAATTTTCAAAACAGTGATGAAGAGAAAAAGGAAAATTTTCAAAACAGTGATGAGGAACAAAGGGAAGACGTTCAAAGAAGTGATGAAATACAAAGTGACAATCAGCAGAGCAGTAGGGATAGTGAAAAAAACACCTCCCAACAAAGTATTGATCATGATGGCAGCCCATACATAGAGTCTAAGGAGAACAGTGAGGGAGGTGGCAGCATGCAAAATGACAATGAAGATAGTCCCAATGAAGACAGTCCTAATGAAGGCAGCCCTCAACAAATTCAAGACAGTAATGAGGGTAAACAAGGCAGTCTACAGGCAAACAGTAAAGATGGTCAAACAATAGAAAATGATGATGAAGGTAATAGCCCTAAACAAAATTTTCTAAATAGGACTGATGAGGTTGAAGGCAACATATGTCAAGAGGTTCAAAACAGTGATAAAGGTGAAGCTGGCAGTCCTAAACAAACTCAAAATAGTGAGGAAAATAGTAAACATGGTAGCAAAGTAGATGATGATGAAGGCAACGATGTAAAATATCAAGTTGAACAAGTGTTAGTAATAAAACCTCCTCTCTAGCCCCACGGGGTAGGCGAGTTGGTAATCGGAATGCGGTGAAGTTCGTTTGTAAGGCGAGCCCGATAGGAGGTCACGAGTTCAAATCCCCCAGACTAAAGCGGAGCTGTGGAGAGGGGCGGGCACATGCTCCCAGTGGGTATAGTGGTAGCGGTCAGAATCGACCCCGTGTAACGCGAGTCGCGAGACTGCCCCAGTTGCCGATCCCACTGTAAAAAAAATAAAAAAATAAATAAAACCTCCTCTCTCTTCTCATCAACACAACCAAGAGCATGTGCTAGGCTGCCTCTCCTAGGCAAGGGGCCATGACTCTTCCTCCAAAAGTGGTGAAGCCTAGAAACACCAAATCTAAAAAGAAGAAAATCACTCCAGCAGTGACTAGCAATGTCACTAGGGTGCTAAGGAGTAGAGGAAAATTGCTTAAGAAGAGTATTGTTGAATTACCAAAGATAAAAAGGACAAATAATTCTATCCAAAGCAAGGGAAAAGAAAAAGTTGAGAAGCAGGAGAGTGATCATGAAAAAGAAAGGGAGTTTGACATCATACAAATAGATAGTGATGCTAGAGATTATGAAGCTAGAATTCTTGAGTCTCTTTTTCAAAACAGAGAAGCCCAAATCCATGACATAGAAACTGATCTAGAAAGGTCAAAGGACCTCATACATGTTCTACAAATGAAAAATAAACAAATGAGTGGGAAAATGGAAGTTTATGAGGCCCAAGCATTCAAATACCAAAGAGAAGCATACAAAGAAAAAGTGAAGCTTGAAGAGTATATGGGCGAATTTGATGATACCAAGGAAGAGGAGCAGCCAGTAAGAAAAATGCCTAGGACTATGGGTCTTAGGAAAGCTTTGGAGAAAAATAAGGAACAAGAAGCAGCCCTTGTTCGATCTTATCCTCTCACACAATTTCTCGCCCAAGAAATAGAAAATGATAAAGAATCATGGCTTGAAATATCCAACAAGAATTTGGAGGATAAATTAGAGAAATAAAATAGAGACTTGGGTCTACAAAGGAATATGACTGGGCACTACAAGAAATTGAACCAATTTGCCCGAAGAAAACTCAAACTTGCTCAAGAAAGGCTCAAAACTGCTCGAAGGAGGCGCCTAGTGTAAAAAGTGGAAAAGGAAATATCTAGGCTTGAAATATTGGCCTCATCTTCCTTGCATACTTCTAAAACCCATAAGGGGTTTGCTTGCCAAAATTGAGCAAATTTGACATGATCTTGTTTTTTGTGTTTTTTGGTCCTAATTGCACATTTTTATAGGTGCTTCCATGGGTGCTAGGAGCATCCTCAGCTCATGAAAGTAAATTTTTTGGATATATTAAATTTGGGGGCAGCTACTCACAAATTTTCAGATCAAAAGGAGGTGTTTTGTCCCCAAAAGAGGAAAAAATCAGTCAAAATTCACCTTTCTGCCTCACATATCAGCAGATGAGACCCCCCTGCATTTTTTCACTCAGTCCACCTTTTGACATACTTCTAGGGATCATTTTGGGAAAAATCAAGTAGTTCCTAAAACTAGACATCTAGGGCTTTCCAACGAGCTATCTCGGGCCTCATTTCGACATCAGGAAACCCCTAAAAAGTAATCTACAATACATGCTTCTTTCTGCTCCTACGCTCCTGTAGCATTTTGGCTAAAAGGCAGTTTTCTGAATATGATCATCCAAATGTGCGTTTAGCTATTTTTAATTCCATGTCAGAGATTAAAGTCAATATTCTTACCATTTTTAGCTGTTTAAGATATTTTTGAAGATATTTTGTGCCTTGGGATTTGCAAAGCCTCAAGGACAAAATCAGATATTTATATTAGGCCAATGAGCTTCTAGTTGGTTTTGTGAAGCTTATCCTCTTATTCCTCCTATTTAACTCATGGAGATTCATTGTAATATTGTTGGAGAGTTGAATAGTAAGTTTTATTTTTGAAGAGGTTAAGAACATTACTGATGCTTTGAGCAATACATGTTATGAGTTTTAATGATTAGACTTGTTTTATGGAGTGGATAGCTTGACTTTCTTGCCTAGATGATGGAGAGGATCTATGTGCAGGATTCCATGGCTTGGTAAATGGTATTGTCCTTATTTCAGTTTTGTTTTCTTAGTTTTTCACATATGTATCCATGTTTCTTGCTTGTTGTAGGTCAGTAAAGAATAAGTTTGAGGTATGCCCATGGAGGCACATCAAATTTCCTGATTCATTGCAGCTTCTATGTTTTCATCTTTCTTGGTCATGTCAAAGGATTCTTAATTGCCCTTTGGTCCACTAAAAACTTGTTATTTATTTCCTTAATTATTATTATGACATGCTATCTTGTTTGATTCATGGTATGCCCTGCTTACTCATAGTTGTTTAAACCTCATTAATTAAATATCCTTTCAAGTATTGACTGTCTAGTTTAAATAAGAGAGGTCTTGTTTTGATCGTGCCCTCTGCCTACACTTGTAGACTTATTTCAAAGTTCTCATCAGTTTGAATGTGTTATTTAGGAGTTTCCTTTCCACATTTTTAGCTATTGGTTTGTCTTACATGTGTTCTCAACCACTGAAGGTGATTTTCCCAAAGTTAGAGGGTCTTATACTTCTATGCATCACCTGATTGTTTATTTTCTGCATTTATTAGTTTGAGTTTCATTCATAGTGATTAATGGTTAGCCCTACCACACGAATACCTTGATTTAAAACTATTTATGCTTAAAACCTCTTTGTCTTGCACAGCTGTATGTTCATTTCACTTCATAAACCACCTAAAATATCCATTCAATATACTAAATAAGCCCTGCAGTACATCCTACCCATTGTCTTGACATCCTTGGCTTGCCTTTGACCCCATAGCCCAGTTGATCTCATTTTCTTGCAATATTTTGATCCACTTGATCAGTTTTACCTCCAAAAAACTTAAAATAAAACAAAGAAACACACTTAAGAACTAGCCTAAAATCTAAACAAACTAAGTGAACAAGCTCACATCCTTCGCTTCATAGAGAGGTGATAGAGAGAGCCCTCTCTGAGTCCAGGAAGGCTAGGTCCTAGGGCTCCAAAGATTGGTTTGATGTTACTCCATCATTTTGTCCGCCAATTTTCTAAATCATGGGATCCTAACACTGGGGATGCCATTGGTCATATCATCTTCTCTGTACTCCTTCTTGAGAAACTCCTCATAGCCCTGCATTCTAATATTTGTGTCTTTAAACCAGTATTCACCACCTCTAGGGATTTATTTAGCTTGTGATATGCTCTTTGGTTATACTGTGAGATTAAAAATCCCAACCTTTGATGATTTCCCTGTAAAATTGGTGGAAAATTCTTTTGAAATCTGTGTGTAATATCCAAAAATAGGGATTTTCTATAACAATAATAATATCTCAAGATATTATAAAGTTGGATATGCATCCATATAGCTCATAGCAGGTGTTAAATCATATTTTCTTCAATAATATGTTCGGAAAAAAACAATATGATTCATTTCTTCAACCCAAAGTGGGGAAAACTAGCTATTTTAGCCCTAAAAATGTAAATTTCAGATATTTGCGTAAAAATAAGGGAAACGGATGGTGGGATCCCTTATATTAAGTCATATAGGACTTACATACCAAATTTGAGCTGAAAAGAATGACTCTAGCTATGTTAAACATATCTCCCACTCCCGATATGGCTTAAAAATGCCCACACCCCATGACTTGACTCAACAGAAATATACTGAAGCACATACGGCGTGATTTTCTGAAGGGTCTGAATAAAAAATAGTTTGAATATAAAATATGGATTTTATTACATGAAATTATGAAGAAAAATGGAGATTCAACTCCTTTATACATCAAAGAGAATAACCCGACAAGGGTTTCATGAGATACACTGTATAAAAGTGCAGATATGCAGATCTAGATCTGAAAAATGAAGTTTACTGCAGCTCTGAATACATGTAGCTGAAAAATACAAGAATCAGAATAAGAATGAAATACAAAGCTTTTAGGAGAAGGGTTGGCCCTTCCTCCAAGGAACAAGCTCAAAAGCAAGGGGATAAACCCTGCTACTGCAACACTGAATAGAATAACGCATTTTCTGCAAATAAATATGCTGGAAGAGATGGAGAATATATTTTCCATATCCCAAGATCTGAATATGAATACCAACATCTAATACAGTCTTCCAGGAGGATAAAAGGCTCACTCACTGAGAAGAGGCACTAGTATAGTCTAGATCTGAACAGATCTAGTCTCCACTTGCTGCAGCCCAATGAAAAAAGTAAACCCCAGCAGGATTTACACTGTCTAAGGGAGATGGAGCTTGGCCATATTCTTGATAGTGGAAGAGAAGTACAATGCCATCCAAGATCTACCCAATGGAAAGAGAGAGAATCCCTAAACATGAAATCTTCACAAGTCTCTGCTAAACAACCAAGAGAACTCGAATTTTCTAAACAGACATCAAAATAAAATATCATGAACCACTTTCTCTTGAGCCTTCACCTTCCTTTTATAATATGAGAGCTTGAGAAACCCTAAACCACCTTCAAAACTCTATCTCCTTTCACATTGGAACCCTCCAACTAGATATGCGTTGTTTATCTAGGTACATTGTATCTGGACAGCGCTGTAGATTTGGTCTTGTTGACCCAGTCAATTTTCACAATTCCTTTTCACACATAAGGGAGTTTTATTAAAGCATCCCAGATTTAACCTTGTTCACATGGGCATTGATTTATTTTACTGTTTAAGGAGTTTAATGTGTCCTCCTTTACAATTTTATTCTTGTAACAAGAAAATGAAAACAAAAAGAAATATTCCTATTAGCTTGGGCTAATTAGGAACATTACAGTCCTCCCCTCCAAAATGTTGCTTGTCCTCAAGCAGCTGATAAGGTGAGTGCTACAACTCATCTCCTCCCAAGGCATGGAGTCTGAAATATGTTTGGGAATTGACATTCCCATGTAAAACCTCCACCCCCAAGTTATCATCCAAACAAGATGAGTCACCCGCCAACATGGAAACTCATGAAATATCTCCTCCACCTTAGGCTCTTGCAAAGAAGGTGGGCTGAATATCTGAACATGATAGGTAATATGGCCTACCCCATGGTGTCTTTCTCTCCACTCATGGAAAGTGTAGAGCACATATTGATCTTGGGCTGCAAATAGGTTTCCCTCAAGTGGCAAGAAGAAGAATATATCTCCAAAGATCATATCTCCCATTTCATGAATCATGTTGGCCCAAACCATCCCATCCAAAATTAATGGAACCTCATCACCATTTGGAATCCAAATTAGAAAAATGCTGATGGTTCCAAGATATCAATGGTTTATCCAAGCGATGCAGCGTAGTTCTCCCAACTGCTTCTTGAGAATGTCATGTGGCAAGTTGTCCTCCAACAAGGTACTAGTTGTGCATGAGTTCTCATCTACTATGTGGTAGTAAACAACAATATATATCAGTTGTACATGATCAAGATAACAAGACAATGTGCCATACGTTCCTTCTAAAACATTATGACGAGTATGGAAACATTTCAGCCCATACTCTCTCAATAATAACCATAGAAACAAGGACTCTTGCTGCCTCCTTGCATTATCGAAATGCAGATCATGGAGAAATAATACAATGATGGACATGTGAGTTGTCTCATCAACAAAGTACAAACCAACTCCCTCATACATCATGGGGAAGTTATCATTTCTCCCAAAACAATGTACATACATGAAATACATCTCAAACATAAATACAAGTGAGCCCATGAGATATATCTCAAACAAAGGAAAAAATATGGACATAAGATTTGACATATGATGTCCAAACTCTCTTCTTAACAGCCACAACATCCATGCCTTCTTCTTATGCATCCTATCATTGGGACTCAAGGCATGAGATAAATAAATAAAAATTCTTGGGTAGTGACCAAACTCACCCAAAAACAACCAGCGCAACCATGCCTCTTGCTGGCCTATATCATAGATCTGCAAGGGGTTTGGAACCCTCTTGCTCCATACTGCCATCCACTCATCCCAATGTGGGTGATGGATCTCATTCTGTAAGTGTTTGGTATCCTCCCAAGGTAGGACACCATGCTCCTCCAACCTTTGAAGAACCTTGCACTTCATGAAATGTTGAAGTGCACCTCCAATGGGATCTCTTGATGAGACCCCCTCCTCATGCATGGCCTTCCAAAACCAAAGAGGCCTTGGATATGCTGCAAGTAGAAGTCTCTCTTTGAGCTGTGGCATGCTCATTGAGAGAGTGTCATCTAGAGAGGAGAAAGAGTTTCTCATCTCAAAATTTCTACCATTTGACATCTCTTCCTCCATGGCTTCTTGAATGAAGCTGACATCTGAATGTTCTCATGAGGAATGGGTCCTTATATCTTCACTGTTGCTTTTGGACAGCATAGTGCAACCTTGCTGCTCTAGATTAGCAGTAAGTGATGATCCTGGGTCATACAACAACATATTTCCATAATCTTCTGAAATATTTTCTTCAATAATAGAAAGTGGAAATGAAATCATACCTTGTTGGACTTTGGGAATACCTTGCATGGATGCAAGAGTTCTTACTTTCACTGTATTGGCTCCCTCACTGCTGGTGTTGAAGGCTGCTCCTCCATGGTTGTGATAGCGCTAATATAAGTCTCCTCAAGATATGGTGAGGGCTCCTCCCTCTTTTATTTTTCTTCATCAAATCTCTTGATCACCCTCTGAGTGAAATCTACAAGAGTAGATACTCTTGCATGACTTATGTGGCTGAACCACCAAGTGCTTGCTTTGCCCTTCATGTGCAGCACTGCAATATCTACTGCTTCTCTTTCTACCACTGGATGTAGTAGGAATAATTTTTCAAGTATTCTTTTCCATGTCCTTGTTGAAGATGATCCATCAAAAGTAGACAATATAAACCTATTTCCTTTCATCCCTCTTGTGCTGCAAGGTCTCCTTTCGTCCTCCAATTGAATGAACTGTAGGAAGGCTAAAGTCTCCTTGAAGGCTATAGGTTGAGTCTTGTACTCAACAAGGTATTCACTTATAATCTGATGTTCCAAGTGTCTTCCATGCTTCTGGTATTCTTCTTCATGAGAATAGGAAGTGAATGGTCCTTCCTCTTCTTGAAACCCTCCATGAGTTTCTTGGCATATCTTCTCCTTAATCAGCTTAACCTCATGGGAGAGATTCTTTCTGGATCTAAAAAGTGACGAGAGTAAAATAATCCTCTCCATAATTATGATCTTTCCCCTTCTAATAGCTGGAACTCACAGGTTGAGCCAAAAGATCTTGCTTTGATACCACTGTAATATCCCAAAATAGGGATTTTATACAACAATAAGAATATATTAAGATATTATAAAGTTGGAGATGCATCCATATAGCTCATAACAGGTTTTAAATCATATGTCCTTCAATAATATGTTTGGAAGCAAGTAATATGATTCATTTCTTCAACCCAAAGTGGGGAAAAACAATTATTTTAGCCCTAAAAATGTAAATTTCAGATATGTGCATAAAAATAAGGGCAAAGGATGGTGGGATACCTTAGCTTAAGTCATATAGAACTTACATACCAAATTTTAGCTGAAACAAATGACTCTAGCTATGTTAAACAAATCTCCCACTCCCAATATGGCTTAAAAATGCCCAAACCCCATGACTTGACTCAACAGAAATTTACTAAAGCACATAATACGTGATTTTATGAAGGGTCTGAATAAAAAATAGTTTCAATATCAGATCTGGAGTTTATTACATGAAAGTATGAATAAAAATGGAGATTCAACTCCTTTATACATCAAAGAGAATAACCTGCCAAGGGTTTCATGAGATACACTGTATAAAAGTGTAGATCTGTAGATATAGATCTGAAAAATGCAGTTTACTGCAGCTCTGAATACATGTAGATGAAAAATACAAGAGTCATAATAATAATTAAATACAAATCTTTCTATGAGAAGGGTTGGCCCTTCCTCTAAGGAACAAGCTCAAAAGCAAGGGGATAAACCCTGCTACTGCAACACTGAATAGAATAACGCAGTTTATGAAAATAACTATGTTGAAAGAGATGAATAATATATTGGCCACATTCAAAGATCTGAATATGAAGTCCAACAACTAATACACTCTTCCAGGAGGATAAAAGACTCACTCACTAAGAAAAGGCACTAGTATAGTCTAGATATGAATAGATCTAGTCTCCACTTGCTGCAGTTCACTGAATCAAGTAAACCCTAGCAGGATTTATGTTTTATAAGGGAGATGGAGCTTGGAAATATGATTGATATTGGAAGAGAAGTGCAATGCCCTCCAAGAGCTACTCAATGGAAGGAGAGAGAATCCCTAAACAGGAAATCCTCACAAGTCTCTGCTAAACAACCAAGAGAACTCGAATTGTCTAAACAGTCATCAAAATAAAATATCATGAACAAACTTCTCTTGAGCCTTCCCCTTCCTTTTATAATATGAGAACTTGAGAAAGCCTAAACCACCTTCAAAAATCTAGCTCCTTTCACATTGGAACCCTCAACTAGATCTGCGTTGTTTATCTAGGTACATTGCATCTGGACAAAACTGTAGATTTGGTCCTGTTGACCCAGTCAATTGTCACAATCCCTTTTCACACATAAGGGAGTTTTATTAAAGCAGCCCAGAATTTAACCTTGTTCACATGGGCATTGATTTATTTTACTATTTAAGGAATTTAATTTGTCCTCCTTTACAATTTTATTCTTGTAACAAGAAAATGTAAACAAAAAGGAATATTCCTATTAGCTTGGGCTAATTAGGAATATTACATTGTGCATTGAAACCCTGCAATTTCTGGTAGAATTGTAGGCAACTCGTCCTCCTAAGAACTTCCATAGTAGTGGGATCTACATTTAGAAATTTCAAATGCATGGGTTCATACCTGACATAATGACCACCCTTGTTTGTTTTCTTTTTCGAAGCCATGGATGCTTTATACTCTTCGTTGCCTCACTTGTTGGTGACACTGGTAGAACTAAATTCGAACAACAACCTGCTTGGTGTGATGAGGCAACTCTTCAGGATTTGACAGTGGGATACTTTTCTTGCAAGGATTGCATAGTAATAGGACAAAGAGAAGCTTGAGGTAAATTTTGAAAGGTTATTTGACAACTCAGATTTTGGTAATAGCACATGCGACCATAAAATATAATAATTACAACAAATACAACTATGAATGTTTGAAAATCATCATAAAAAATTCAAATGACCTTACCCTTTACTTGTCTTATCAAAAGGTGACACCTCACATCGCTCTGACACCTTTTGCTGAAAAACCCACTTTTGTAGCGAAAACAATTTGGCTACTGACATGTTCGCTACAGAATTGTTAGGTAGTTTTGTAGCAAAATCTACTAATTTCATTTGTAATTCGCTAAAAAATTATGAAAAACTGATAGGTGTAAAATTTTGTGATTAAAATGCATGGGAATGACAACTATATGATGTGAGGTTGATTTGAATAAAATGACATGGCTACAGGTGAGCTTTAAACTTAAGGTAGACATCATCAAATGCAAAAAAAAATCATACATTTCATAAAAATGATTTATGAGACCACATCAATTTTGGTGAATGACATGCATGACCTTACCGATGAATTGTTTAAACTAATGAGTGATAACAGTGGCTCCACAGGGGATGATGTATCCCTGTGGTACAACAAAGAACATGTAGTTCTAGTGCTATCCTTTTTGAAAATAAAACTTCTAAAATTCACCAAGCCTTCTTCAAACCCTTATCGCCTTCTCCTCGGGCTCAAGCTTGATGATTAATGCTAAAAAACATAAAAATTGTACACACTGAAAAAATGCTCAGTCTACTTGAGCTTATTCATACACTTTCCTACCTACCCTAACAACTGCAATCTTCATGTTTGATTCAAGTGACATGAAACCTCCAATAGAGCTTGTCAATGATCTGATATGGTACTTGAACCCCTTGAATATACTTGAACCAAAATAAAACTATATTCTAAAATGGTAAAGGTAAGAGAGAATGGGTTTGTTTTTCATAGTGAAAAAAAAATTGAAAAGTTGGACAATATAAATCTTCCATGTAATCAGGTATGGGATCAAAGAAGACATAATTTATTGATATCCCTTTTAAGCTCTCAATATCAAATTGATCTTGGATATCCTTTTCATTTTCTTCATCAAGGTTGAAACTTGATTCCAACTCTACAATATCAAGCTTATAACCATATTCTTCCTCTATCTTCAAGTCAAATGGTATAACAATTTCCTCCTTTTTTGGAGGAGGAAGACCTTCCAAGAACTATTTAGGATCTTGGAAATCATATGATCCAATTTTAACATCCAATAGTTCAATTTCAACCTCTAATATTTCAGCAGCTAAACCAAGAAAACAAATTTTATTTTCAGGTGTGAGTCTACTCGATTTCAAACAATGAAATACTATTGTGGACAAATGTTCATCTATCTGAAATTCTGCTAACTCATCCCTTACACTTTGTAACATTTCATAATATAAAGGGTTTTCCACATACCCTGTCATCTTGGATCACCATGAATGTTCTGAAATATGGATTCTTCCCAGTGAAGTCACTCTGAACTTTGAAGATCTGGATCTTGAACAATGGAGTCACCGAGTGAATGGTAGAATCTTCATGTGTTTGGCTTATGTTCACCATTAGAATTCAAATATGAACCTTGTCATTCTTCCCAGAGAAAATTTACACCTTCGTCCTAGGCAACGACACCAAAATTTTATTGCCAAATTGAGTTTCTATTGGGCTGCTTCAATGGTCAACTTGGAGTAACTATTTCATACCAGCTTTTGAATGAATATTAGCCTCTTCAGTATGACAGGGACCTCTCAAGATAAATTATAATTTTTTCAATAAAAACTCTATTAGATGGCTAAATCGATGATAATGAATTGATTGTATCTAATTGCGGGTTGAAAATGTAGAGGATTTGCTACCATTGGGCTTATGGAGTCATTGTAAACCTCAATTACAAAACAACAAATGTCATGGAAGCCAAGGCACTTATATTATTATCAAATCACACATAAAGGACAAAAAATAAATAAATGTGTACATGAAATTGGAGCATATTACTGAATTCCAAGTGATTACACATGAACCACTACACAAAGATCAAAATGACTAAGACAAACAAGCATAGATAAGAACATACAATGAATCTTGGGTCTGTAACAAGCTGCTGCAAAAGTATATTACTGATAGTGAAAGATTACAATAGTAGTGCATACCTAACATCTCCCAACCCTTTGATATTCAATGCTTCGTCTATAAATATACTCTTTTACGTTGCATCAGATCTGCCCAGCTGGCTAGATCATCGAACTATAACTTTGACACTTGACATAATTGAAAACTATAATCTTGGAACATAAAAGATAGATAGTCTCTAAAGAATTTCATTCCTAATAGGATTCTACTTCATATTTATTACATTCAGTTTTTTCAATAGTTGGATAGTTACATGATAAGGACCAAATGCTCGAGAAACATTCACCATCACTAAAACATTTAATGTACCTCCTAGATTTAGGAAAAACATTCCTACTTTTCAGGAAAAGATAAACTCCATTTTAATCTTGGTCTTTATGCTAAGCCGGATGAGTGAAACTCATGTCGAGTAGTGATTTTATGCTGGGATGGACCATTGATAGATTGGATGTCTCCAGATGGCTGACTTATCTTCCGTTTGATGTTTAAACCTCAAAAAATCCTTAAAAATCCTCTCACTAAAAAACATAGCAATTTAGGCAGTTTCGTAGTGTAGCTTAGTAGTGAACTAATTTTTGTCTTTTCACCTATCCTTTTGCCATGTCTGCTGGTCAAAAACATTTTTTATGAAAAAATATCTGAATACATTCAAGCTCCCTCCTTTATTCTTCACAAAATTGATTTTAAAGGAAAAAAAGAATCTTCAGAAATTTTGTAGCGTTTTTCAGCCTTCAAGCCTGAAGCACAGTACAAAACTGCCTAATAAGGAAGAATTTATAGATTTTATAATTTTCTTAAAAAATTGATCTTCTGAGTCAAAATTTAAGTCCTTTGAAAGATATGAACCTAATAAAAAATGTTTCAGCTCAAATCTTCAATATTTGGGAGTTTCATCTTCATTACCAATAGGTTGACCTACTGGTTCTTCAATCACTTTCATTCTCAGCCCTTTCTTCTCCAACTCATCTTGAATCATGCTCATTTGTTCCTGAAGGTCTTTCGCTTGATTCTTTAATGATCAATTTTCAGCTTGCAAGTGTAATTTCATCTTCCTGTTATGTTTGACCACAAGTTTTAGAGGCTGAGTCCTTTTCAATAGTCTTTTGGCATTATCCATAGATTCTAAAACACTTGAGAGTTGAATGTCCCATTTTTTGATGATCTGTTGAAATTCAGTCTTTTTAGACCTATGCTTCTCTGCCTCCAACTTCAACTCAAGTATTTCTTCACTTTCTTTCTTCAGTTTTTCTTTGAGGAGTTCTCTTTCTAATATTTCAATTATCTTCTCGTTTCCCTTTCTCTGCCTGATGACAAATTCTTCTTCTGTTGCTGGAGATAAATATAAGATTTTTTCAGGCTACATAGCTTCACTAACTTTCTCTGTCCTTTTTCTCTCCATGGCCTTCTTGGAAAACCTGTTCATTGGATTCCTTGCCTTAAATATGAAACCAACATCTTCTCCTGCAAAATCCAATTTCTTGATAGTCTTACCTTTCTTCAGTTTCTTTCCATCACCTTCAATGTCTTCTGCTTGCACTATTGGGGACTCCTTAATATCTATTGAATGAGGGATATCTTCTAGATTTCCTTTGGTCAATCTTTGACTCCTTGTTATCCTCTTTCTTATTTGTTTGCTAATATTTTGTCTCTGTTTTGTAGTTATTAGTTGAGGGATATCAATTTATTGTAGAGGTTCTTCTTCAATGTCCATTGGTTCTATAGGAGACTATATTATTTCTTCTTTATCCTTTGCTATTTCAACTGGGGATGTAGTAGTTTTAGGTTTTAAGACTTTCTTTGGAGTCACTACATATATTTCATACCCACTCATAAATAGAAAAGAAGTCCAATCTATGTTTAACCTTTCCAACTCTTCCAGCACTAACAATTTTACCAGACCATGGTGAAACAATTATGTCTCATTACCTTCTGACTTGACCTGAACTCTATCTGACATCTTTCCCAAACTCCTGTATAAAAATAAGGGTAGGTCAAGTGATTTCTTACCAAAAAAATGTAGGAGTCCGATATGGTAAGAGTAAACCATGTGGAATTGTCCCTCACAGGTGAAGTACTTTTGGATCACGAGCAACATCTTTGCATAATTTTCCTTCATATAACTCATGGGGATTCCATTGGTCATATCAGCTCCTTTGTTCTCCTACTTAAGAAATTCTTCACAACCGTGCATTCTGAACTTGGTGCCTTTAACCATTCTTCACCACCTCTAGGGATTTCTGTATCTTGTGATATGCTCTTTGGTAATACTGTGAGATTCAAAATACCAACCTTTGATGTTTTCCCTGTAAAATTGGTGGCAAAGTATTTTGAAATCTGTGCATGGAAATCTTTCAATTTTTGGCAGAATTGTAGGCAACCTGTCCTCCTGAAAACTTCCATAGCAGTGGAATATTCATTTAGCAATTTCAAATCCATGGGTTCATACATGACATAATGACAACCCTTGTTTGTTTTATTTTTAGATGCCATGGATGCTTTATACTCTTTGCTGCCTTGCTTGTTGGTGACACTTATAGAACTGAATTCGAGCAACAACCTGCTTGGGGTGATGAAGAAAATCTTCAAGAATCAACAGTGGGATACTTTACATGCAAGGATTACACAATAATATGACAAAGAGTAGCTCGGGGTAAATTTTAAAAGGTTATTTGACAACTCGGATTTTGGTAGTAGCACATGCGACCATAAAAGATAATAATTACATAAAATATGTCTGTGAATGTTTGTAAAACATCATTACAAACTCAAATGACCTTACCCTTTACTTGTATTATCAAAATCTAACACCTCACATCACTCTAAAACCTTTTGCTGAAAAACTTAGTTTCGTAGCGAAAAGAGTTTGGCTGCTGATAGATTTGATACAGAACTGTTAGGCAGTTTTGTAGCAAAATTTGCTGATTTCATTTGTAATTCACTACAAAATTATGAAAAACTGACAGATGTAAACTTTTGTGATTAAAATTCATGGAAATGAAAACTATATGATGTGAGTTTGATTTGACTAAAATTGCATGGCTAGAGGTGAGCTTTAAACTTAAGGTAGACGTCACCAAATGTAAAAACAATTTAGACATTTAATAAAAATAACTTATGAGACCACATCAATTTTGGTGAATGACATGGATTCCCCTATAAATTAAAGTGTTTATACTAATGAGTGATAACAATGGTGTTGATACTATCCTCCATCGTTGTCTCACTCATGCTAAAGCTGAGTAAGTCCTTAATTCCTGCCATAGCGACACTTGTGGTGGAAACCTCTCTGTTATGGATACTTTCCTGAAAATCATACACGCTGGGTATTTTTTTCCTTCTCTCTTTTGTGATTGCATTACGGCAGTCAAACACTATTCCAATTGCCAACTATTTTTCCCAAAGTCGCGAGCTCCACCTGATCCCTTCCATCCTGTCCTATCAGCCAATCCTCTTTGCAAATGGACCATTGACTTTATGGAGTGTCGATCACCATCTGCTAATAAGCATAATTATATTATCATGGTCATCAATTCTTTCACAAAATGTGTTAAGGCTATGCCAATGTTCAATAATATTACAGCTAAAACGACTCTCTTTTTCTCTAACCATGTTATTTCTTGATTTCAGGCTCCAACACAATTGGTCTCTAACCATGGCCAACATTTCAAATATGACAGATGACATGATCTATCATCTCTGTTGGGCTTTGAGCATCAATATTCGTCGTCTTATTACCCCCAAGGCAATGGAAAATTTGAAGTAGTCAACAAAATAATTAAAAATATGCTTAAACGGAAAATGAACAAGCATAAAACCAACTGGAACCTTATGTTATTCCCTACTTTGTGGGCCTATATAACTTCTATTAAAACCACCATCGAGTTTACTCCTTTACACCTTTTTTTTGATGGCGAGGTAGTCTTACCGATCGAGTGTGAAATCCCTTCCCTTCACCTAACCATCAAACTTCTCCCTGACACCCAACCTTTAGAACAAAGACTTATCATGATTCAGTGTGCCTCTAAAGACCGTCATATTTCATTACAAACCATTGAAGTAGAAAAAAATCACAGCAAAGCCCAATATGACCAAAAATTCCAACGTCATACCTTTAACGAAGGAGATCCCGTTCTTGTATATGACCAGGGTCATGATGTGCCTCGCCATGGGAAGTTTGAGTCATTATGGCTAGGACCTTACATCATTTGTAAGGAATTTGGAAAGGGGGCATACCTTCTAGAGGATTTCAAAGGCCAACTCCTTCCTAACACTTGCAATTTACTCTACCTCAAGAAATTTTACCCATAGCATCTCCTATTGACATGCGTGTATTTATTTTTGTCATGCATTTAGGGAGCTTGCATATCCCATCATCTCATTTGTTGTCTTGTGGCTCCTTTCATATGGATTCATCATCCATATTGTATATCAACCATGCCAATGGTGTGAGTCGCTTCTTCAAGAATCTAGCCTAGGAAACATGTGTCATTTCAACCCCTTTGCATTTGTTAGTTCACTCGAATCACATATGCATTGGACCTTCCACCAATGACTAGGCCGAATATGATGTAGTGATAGATTTGTTAGTCGATGCCCTTGGTCATCGCATCCTTCATCTTCCTATTTGTTTAGATTACTTGATACTTGCATGCAATTGAATGTGGTTTATCCTGTGCATAACCATGTCCTATTTAGAAAATACCTATGAGTGAAGCTTTTAGCACGTGAATTTGAATCCATTGCATCCAGTCATGTTCCTAGAGCCCAAAATCACTCTACAGAGACCATTGCAAATAATATTCTAGATTTAAATTTATCACATGAACTTAACACAAGACAACCATAAAACAAAATGGAAAACCAAAATCATCATATAAAACAATGCATATCCATATTATGTATCATCACATAAAAACATAAGTATTTTGAGTCCACTATTCTAAATACATTTGGTATTCCCATAACATGTTACAAAAAATAAAAAGGGAACCCACATGTCCATGTCCCAAGTCATTATTTGGAGGCTCTCGAGACAATGGCTCTACTCGACCATCTCATAGATCATGAACAACCTAACCAACCATCACTATGCACTGCATGATCCCTCGCCACTTTGAGGGAAGACCCATACACTCATTAGTATATTGATATTCTACCTCATGCCACCCATGATATGATACCCCAGTTAGTACCACATCAAATATGCGATGGGGATCCTCCGGAAGAGCCTCATAATCTAGTCTCTGATGTGACATCGATCTGCCCTATTTCGCAGCCCCAGGTGTTGCGACTCATCCTGCAATCGCTATGACCCTTGGAAACCGGCCTACTCTACTTTCTTTATGAAATAATGCAAGTTTTAAAGTGATCCACAGGGAGGGGGATGTAACATGGAAATTACTTTATGAATTAGGAACAGCCAGACCCTTTATATTGGAAAGGGTCCTATAGTGGGGGCTTCTATCCCCGGAGGGCGACTTTTTTTTTTCTGTCTCATTCCCCACATGTGTGCACTTTTTTCTAAAGGTAACCCATTTAGGATTACCTTTAGGGTCACTGTCCCATGTTGGTTTTACCAATTTTATATCTGCATACCAAAATTTAAGAATCAGTGCCACATACATATCCTAAAAAATTTACGTGCAACCAAAATAACAACTTACACTTACCATTTGGTCCTCAGGCTCATCTAGGCGGAAGTGGAAAATCAGGATCACCCTAATAATGCATACCATTCTATGGATAATAGTCTATGAATAATGGCATATGATCAAAATGCATGAAAAAATATAGTCATAACACATTCCTAACTCCCCATCCCCTCCTCGACGCAGTATCTACCCCCGATGGTGCATCCTCGGCTCTTGTGGGCCCCCATCACGGATCTGCACATGAGGGCAGATGGTGAGGATATTCTCAAATAAGAAAGAGCATAACACTATCCCAAATGCACATTCATGGTTCACCTGTTGTATACATAGTGATAGCTTTCATTTCATGGACGACAACATCATTTGGTCCCACCCATAGTAGGTCCCTCTCAAAACACTGTACACTAACATCATCTGCCACGTAGTGATGTGGTGGAATGCTTTGCTCCTGAAGATCTACACCACGACTACAACGACAACCAGTGTCTCTAGCTCTATAGATAATTGATCCAGATGGTCATGCCCTTTGCATGAGCACTAGGTCCATAATGGAAGTCCACAAACTATCCTATTTTCCTCCCACAAGGTAACATTGGATGTATATCCCCCACCAGCCCTAGTGGGGGGATTTCAGTCAAAAAATATATATCCTAGATTGTGAGCTTGATCTTTTGCCCCTACACAATGAACACCTCCTGGTCTGGATCACAATAGCTCACAATCCTCGATAGCAAGGGCTCACCTACCATCTTCAATGGGTTCTCTGAGAACTTGATAACCCCGTAGCGAGCATGCGCTCCTCTAACCACGTGATTCTCCTGAATCTCAGAGCAAAGAGAATCCAAGTCTCGTTCATGCCAGTTGATATTTAACTCTACCATATGTATAAAAAAACACAATGTCATGTCAGTTAAGAGCTAAAACAACTACACCATATCATCTCTATTCCCAGCCCTCACTAGGCCAATAACCCAATCCCTCTCCCAGGCCGAACTTACACTTTTTAGCCAAAAAACTACAAGCTCGTAGGTTTTCCACCATTTCCTACGAGACAGAATGTAGTTATGGCCTGAAAAAGTGTGATATGGTTACGAGACATGGCAGGGGTATCCTACTGAGCTCTGGGGCCCTAATCTGAAAAACTAATCCACTGAAAAATGAAGAGTAACATTAGGCCACCTACCTCCCACTGACATATTGTAATATTCCAAAATTAGCATGCAGCTAATTGGAATATTGGTTTTTGCTGTTTACAATTAGAAGATGAATAAATGGGTAAGGAGACCCATACATTTAAGAAATAGGAATATAATCCCTCATAATGTGAAAAGGCATCATCATGGGAGCTATATTTCACACCCTCATGTGTGAAAAGGGACATTTTCATGTCGACAAGGTCAAGTTTGACCAAGTCAACAATGCTGGAAGAGAAGGTGGAGATCATCTGTGGAGACACCACAGTGATGGTACGAGGAAGATTCCTTAGTGGAGGAAACCCTAGTGAGTGGGACCCATGGTGAGAGGGCTTCCATTTGTATAAAAGGAGGGCAAGGCAACCATAGGAAGACATGTTATGGATTATTGAATTTGTGGTTTGGTTAGACTATTTTGCATTCTCTTGCTGTTTAGCAGAGTTGTTGTGTTGCTTAGCACAAGGCATTCCTATTTAGGAATTTCTTATCCTTTCAAGAGAGGCCTCTTGAGGGAGCTTGTATTGTATTTCTCCACATCCAGGCTTGAGGCCAAGCATCCTCCTTTAGCTATAGTGTTATTTCTGCAGTAGTATAACGTTGTGTTGTAGAGTGTTGCAGTGGAGGTTCTCAACACCACTTCCTGAGCTTATTTTTTGGAGGAGGAAGATTTATTTCCTTTGGGAGATTATTTAGGAAGCCCTTGGAGCATATTTTAGATCTTGGCACTTGGCCAACCCATTTTATTGCACCTACAGTGCAATATCCCTTAATGACTGCATTATTTTCAGTGAGTATTTGCAGTGAGGGTTTGCAGTGATTGTTGGAGGGTGAGATCTTCAGTGTTAGGATAAACCTTTCACTTGGAATATCCGATGGAGGAGGTCTATTTATCTGGTGCAACATCGTCAGCCATCTCCATCCAGTTCTTGAGTTGCAGTTGCTACTTAGTCCTAGCACTGCAACTTCGACGTTTTTGCCATTTTGCATATTTTGAGGAAATCCTTCTAGGATTGTCTTGGAATTATGTTTGGGAGCTTAGATATTCACTACTAATATTGTATGAGCCATCTATTTGTAGATTTATTTCATTTCATACTTCCATATAGCAATGTACCATCTATGACTACACTGTACATGTTCATGAACATTCTGCAATATAGCAACATCTCTCTTTTGGCATATGTATTCATGGGAGGCTCATTTTCCTTGATTGTTTGAGTTATGCATACTTCTATTGTACTCATTTGATTTTTATTTGTATAATAAAATGGCTCCATGGTTTCTATACATTTTTGTGTGATGTTATTCACTTCTATTTCTAGTTTCGTGTTCATGTATCGTTGCATCCCCATTTTGGGATATTACAGTGGTATCAGAGCATAATCTTGGCTCATCTTGTGGAATCTCAGCCAATATGCTATCAAGAAGACAAGAAGAAGAAAATATGAACAAAAAAAACAAAAATAAGACTCCATTCTTTGGAGAAAGGAAGGAAGAGAGGCTCTCAAAGCATCTTTTTCAATCTATACAGAGCATTAAGGGAGATGTTAAGAAGATTAGGAAGGATATGTGTAGAGAATCTCCAAGAGAGTTTGAATCTGAAGCAAACATTATATTTTCATATGATGAGTGTGAGCATGCAACCATACACTATGATGCACAACGCAATCATATGCCTAGATTTGCCATGAGAGAGATAGAAGAAGAAGACATGCCTAGGAGGGAAACTCTTAGTGATTTTCTGCAAGAATATGAATCTCAAACTGAGAAGTTTAGAGATCATATCACTTTTCTAGAGTTTTGCAAGATCAAGGTGGAGAGAAGATAGAAGCATAACATGCATAAATTTTTATTATCTACTTTTGATGGTTCACCTACATGTTCAGCTAGAGATTGGGTGGAGGAACTAGACACCTATTTGCAACAACACAAATTTTTTGAAGATGAAGCCATCAAAGTTGCAGCGCTACATTTTGGAGGTAAGGCCTATGCATGGTGGATATTTGAGTATTTTTCTTTGAAAAATGAAAATACTTCTTCTTATGCAAATTTCACTAAGAGGGTAGTAGAAATATTTGATGGAAAAATTTCTAAGACATCTTTGGTGAAACCAAACAAACCAAAACAAACAGAAACTTTGCATATGTTGAAGGAAACTATAAACTCAAATCCACTTCAGAAAACCAATGAGGAGGCTGACATCTTGCATCATACCTTGCTAGAGGAAATACCTCTATCTCATATTCTTGAATAAGAGGGCATGGAGATCCCTTTTTCAAAAGAAGATCCAATTCTTGGGAGGTTTCCCATTCAATTGGAGAGGAAGAAAAGGTTGAGGGCAGCAGTGCTGTCATGTCTAGAGCATATCTATCACCTCATACAGAGGTAGAGGGAGCACAGGCTCCAACAAGAGGGATTCTTGTATCATTGCAAGAAATTCCCAAGGATCTCATATGTGGAGATCAAAGCACAACCCATGATCAGCATGTGCCATTGTTGATAGATTGTGAAACCATGTAGCTAAAAGGAGGAGGTAGGGAGGATGAACAACATCATTTGATGAGGAGAAAAAAACCTTATCTATTTCAGAGGGTTGTTGCACAGAAGAGGGAGATTGAATTGCGCAGTGAAGGCAGGGACAAGTATTCCCATTCATGTATGCAGTCTACTCTTGATCTTGATGTCTCATTGCATGGAGGCATCTCACTAAGGAGACCACCAGATCAGCAGATGACGAGGGATGCTTTAAATTTGGAGGCACCACTCTTTGATCCCAGAGGGGTGAGGACATTGGGAGAGCTTGATACAGTGTTGAGAGTCTTGGGTAGACTCAAGGAGAGGAAAGTCATTATCTCAACATCATCATTACCCACTCTCATTTCAGATTCTGCGATGTGGCAGGAGCATAAGGGGAAGGATAGCAGCCTTCTAACTTGCATATTTGGAATGGGAGATGTCAAAGAGGAGGACGACCATGTGACAGATGTTCTTTGTGATAGATCATTAGCACTGTCACTTTGGAGGATAGATCCATATTGGAAGTCCGAGCTATTAGTGGATTATTCCAAGGATCTTTTTACTTGTATGATATTGGATGACCAGTTGCATGAGGAGGGATATTCAATCAAAGATGGGGTCATCTATTATCATGGTAGGAACTTATTATCTAGAGCTTACAAGCTCAAGGAGAATTTACAACAAGCAGCTCATGAATATTTCCTTTTCAGCCACACTTATTCCATGAGAGAATACCACACCATCATGGAGGGGTACATTTGGGAAGGCTTTGAGGAGGAGATATATCATCATTTGAGGAGATGCATGGATAATGTGGAGATGGAGGAGATACGTAACTCTTTGGAAGAGTTAACACAACCACCTCTTTTCTCTTTGAGAATGAGAGGAGATTCATCTAGGAGCCACTCCATTTGCATGGGAAAAGCATATGGTAAGGATATTTTTTGGTTGCATAATGATTTGAATAATGAATATGTGCCTTCCTTAACCATGCATGTGCAGGACATTGCTCCAAGGAGGAGAATTATTTCTATGCTTCATGGTCTACTTGAGGCCATAAGTAGTTTTGGTGATGGCAACTCCCTAGGAGGTCTTGGGGAGATGATATTTTATGTAGAGCATGCTCACTTTGCACCATACACCATACACTTTCTCCAAACTTGTGAGGAGGTTGGGGCAGCAAGAAAGTGGTTGGGAAAACACACATCATGCCATTTTCTGATGTAATTGAGAGTAAAATTGCGCTGGTTGCATTTGAAGGACCATTGTTCTTAACCCTTATTACATATGGTAGCTAGCATGATGCATTCCATTTTCTGATGTTACTCTTATTTTTATTGGGAGCATGATTGGCAGAGAATCATATTGGCTAGATGTGTCCTTGGGGAAAGAGATTTCCCACACTTTTTTCATTACATGTTCCAAGGGGAGAATGGGAGGTGATATGGCGAATACAAGAAAACACTTTCTACTTTATGAGGTGGGCCATGGGATTGATTGGATGCCATATGGTGATGATTTCCTATCCATCACATATGGGATGGTTTGGGCCAGCATGATTCATAATGTTAGAGAAAATATCTTTAGAGATCTAGTCTTCTTCTTGCCTCTTGAGGGCAACATTATTGCAGCCCAAGATCAACAGACACTCTACAATTATCATAAGTGAAGAGGAGGACAACGTGGGGTAGGATATTTTGTCTACTGTTTTTATTTATTCAGCCCACCTACCTTGCCAGAGCCAAAGGTGGAGGAGGATTTTCAGGAGTTTCTATGTTGAGAGGTAACTCATTTTGTATGGATGATAGCTTGGGGATGGGAGATTCATATGAGGATGGTAGATCCCAATATATATCAAACCTCATGCCTCAATAAGGCCTTTAGACAGCCCATTGGTGTCTCCATCGATATTTTACTTTTACATGATGATAACTATTTGGGATGCACACCAAAATCTAGCTTGCATACTTGGGAGGGGAAACTTGGAGACGTATTGATGAGACATCATAATTATCTTTGGAGGATTTTATCATATGAGGATTCTATAGGGGTAGAAGAGGAGGCTCTTCAATTCTATCCTTGTATTTGCTTGAGGACAAGCAACATTTGGGAGGGGAGGACTGTAATATTCCTAAATTAGCATGCAACTAATTGGAATATTGATTTTTGCTGTTTACAATTAGGAGATGAATAAATGGGTAAGGAGGCCCATACATTTCAAAAATAGGAATAAAATCCCTCATAATGTGAAAGGGATCATCATGGGAGCTAGATTTCACACCCTCATGTGTGAAAAGGGAAATTTTCTTGTGGACAAGGTCAAGTTTAACCAAGTCAACAACATTGGAATAGAAGGTGGAGATCATCTATGGAGACAGCACAATGATGGTGGGAGGAAGATTCCTTGGTGGAGGAAACCCTAATGAGTGGGACCCATGGTGAGAGGGCTTCCATTTGTATAAAAGGAGGGCAAGGAAGCCATAGAAAGACATGTTATGGATTATTGAATTTGTGGTCTGGTTAGACTATTTTGCACTCTCTTACTGTTTAACAGAGTTTTTGTGCTGCTTAGCACAAGGCATTCCTGTTTAGGAATTCCTTCTCCTTTCAAGAGAGGCCTCTTGAGGGAACTTGTACTATATTTCTCCACATCCAGACTTGAGGCCAAACATCCTCCTTTAGCTACAATGTTATTTCTGCAGCAGTATAACGTTGTGTTGTAGGGTGTTGCAGTGGAGGTTCTCAATGCCACTTCCTGAGCTTATTTTTCAGAGGAGGAAGCTTTCTTTCCTTTCGTGGATCAGATAGGAAACCTTTGGAGTATATTTCAGATCTTGGAACTTGGCCAACCCATTTTCTTGCACCTAAAACGTAGTATCCCTCAGTCACTGCGTTATTTTTAGTGAGTATTTGCAGTGAGGGTTTGCAGTGATTGTTGGAGGGTGATATCTTCAGTGTTAGGATCAGCCTTTCACTTGGAAGATCCATTGGAGAAGGTATATTTATCTAGTGCATCATCTTTAGCCATCTCCATCCAGTTCTTGAGTTACAACTGCTACTCATTCCTAGGACTGCAACTCTGACATTTTTTCCATTTTGCATATTTCAGGAAATACTTCTAGGATTGTCTGGGATTTGTGTTTGGGAGCTTAGATCTTCACTCCCAATATTGTATGAGCCATATATTTGCAGATTTATGTCATTTCATACTTCCATGTAGTAGTGTACCATCTATGATTGCGCTTTACATGTTCATGAACATTCTGCAATATAGCGACATCTCTCTTTTGACATATGTATTCATGGGAGGCTCATTTGCCTTGATTATTTCAGTTATGCACACTTCTATTGTACTAATTTGCTACTGATTTTTATAATAAAATGGCTCCATGGTTTCCATACATTTTGGTGTGATGTTATTCACTGCTATTTCCAGTTTTGTGTTAATGTATTGCTGCATCCCCATTTTGGGATATTACACAGATCTTGATTGCGATTGTTTTTTCATCAACTACTATCTTCACAAGATTTAGGGCCTTCTCCTCCTCTCCAAATTCACCACAGATCATTTAGAAATGAATTGAAATTGGAGGGAAAACACCCTTTTATAAGAAAAGCCCTGGTTTTTCCATCACCCATTGTGAAGAAACTGTAGCCCAGTTTGATGAACCTTCAACATTTATGAAAATATCTCACTAATTACTATAATGGGTCTCCTTTTATTTTTGGTAATTTGACACTTCACCTAGAAGCCATTTTTTCCATGAAGTTTCACTTTGCCACAAATTCAAATCAAATTCCTTCACATGAGTTGCTTGTACTTTGGCACCACTTTTCTATGGCATTTGTCACCTCGTGTGTTGATTTTGTTCATGAGTAACCAACCATTACTCATTTTTTCATGGCCCCCATGGGCCTATCCTATGTGGACGCATCATCGAGTCACCCTTGTGTAGAGCATCCAAGTGGAGTAGTCATCGCATTCATGGAGTCTGTCCCGAGTCCCTTTATCTCCTGTCATAGTATTCCATCCATCTTTGTGTCACATTCATCACGTGTTTCCCATTTTTACCTCCAGTCATATTATCCCTCATCCCCACCAGAGTTGAGTCAGTCTCTTCCACGTCAACCTAAATTTGTATGCTCTTAGAAGGGAATTCATCTGTCCTCCTCTCATTTTCCCCCATTCCATCATTATCCCTAGTGTTAGTCCATCAGTGGCTCTACTATGATCCCCCATGCCTTAGTTCAGGATTCCTCACTGCCTTAGCTATGACATGTTGTATTCTATCAAATTCAACACATTCATTCTAGAAGAACGGTCTAGAGGGCATGTGCCTTGGTTCCAACTTTCATTATTGTTTGGTGCCTCGGATCAAGAAAAGGGAATCACTATCACCCTTTGACTTGGTTGTTTCTCATGTTATTGACCTCAACTCATTATCGCACGATTGAGGATCATGCACTTGATGGTCTAATGATCCAATTGATTGTATTGGTGATTCCCGTGTGTGTGCGTGATGTTTTAGACCTCATGAGGGGGTCTCCCTTGAGGTAGCCCCACCACATGCTCAGATGACCTAAAATTATGCTACAACCTTAGATGGAGTTCCACAGATTTGATGGGTTGGGTTTCAGCATCTTGTAGCACCCATATCATGCATATCTCATTCAGATGATCCATTCAGCTTTGTAGAGCCCTTTCCTGTTCAATAAGGCTTCTTTGGTTGTTATACCCACCCCCCATCCCCATGTCATATGTAGGGGAATTATTTATGTCTCATGTAATTAGATGTTATTGTCTTCAGTACTGGTCTTTATTTTTCTAGGAGCATTGTGTATCTGGGATCCATTGTATTATTTTCTGGCCCATTGATGCCAACATGTCATGTATTATGTATCATGTGTCATACCTTTTGTAGCTCAATCCCACATTGTTGGGCTCAACAGTATTCTTTGTACTTATTTATCCTAGTGGGTATGAGTATGCCTCCCCTGCCTCATTCAGATCATGTAATCCAACATCAAAGGATATGTCAGTTTTTAGGTCTTTCCCCCCTTAGTTACTGTCCTCTCTCACTTTGCTTCATTTATATCTCACTCTCTTTGAGTCCCCTTTGGTGTCTAGTGATTGTGTTCTTACAACGTGCTTTGGTCATATGATTTGCTTCTAATACTCGTACGTTGGGGGCAATATGTTATCACCAAAAATTGATCACCTAACCATTTCTATCTAGGTGGATCAAAGTACACCATGTAAGACAAATTTTACCATCGAAAAATTGCTTTCACTATACGAAATAATTTAATAAACCATAATTTATTAAGTTATTTCTAGTTAAAACAAGAAACCCCATGAGGAATAATTAAATAGATCATTATTTAATTGATTTTCCTTCTAGGAATACTTAATTAAACCATGTTTTAACTAATATTCCTTCTCAAATTTGACCCAATTATGAAAAATAACTAGATAAGTAATTATTTGTCTTATTTTTCTCTAGTAATAATTAATTAAATCATTATTTAGTTATTATTCCTTGTTAAATTTGTCTAAATCACCTATCAATAATTAAACAAATAATTATTTGTTTATTATTCTTTAACCACATTCTTGAAATGAGAAATAAATAATTTATTTGATTATTGTTTCTAAATAAAGGTGTTTAACCAATTTAAATATATTTTCCCTCCAACAAAATATATTAAGAAATTGTAAGTGGTTGGATCTAGATTATGGTTAATAATATTTTATTATTCTCCATTTTCAAGGATAACTCAAGATTTTGATATAAATAAGAGAGTTTTTCCGTTCATTCTTCACTTTGATCATTCTCATTATCGCTACCATTTTATTCTTCCATTTGAGATCCCACTTGAGTTCATCACATATTTTGGGTTTCCATATCATTGAGAGAAAGAGACTCACAAAGCTGAAGCATCAAGGATAGACAAGAACCCATCCCATTTGAGGGGGTCTCATAACATTTACTTGTTTCCTTCAACAGGTGTTATATAATATTACAAATTATTCTTTAAAATTGTCTTTTATGTTGGTTATTTGTAGTTAATTTTCATTAGTTCTTATTTCTTTTTTTTTAACTACTTTAGGTGCATAGATATGGGTTTTTGTAGGATTTGTTTTGGCTTTCTATTGTAGATCTAAAGTGTTAACAACCATTTATGTTGTTACGGATATAATACATTCATAGCTTAAGTAAGGTATTTTTGATACACTTCTCGAAATATTTTACATTAATAGTGTATGTATTTGGTTATAAGGCAACGTGATTGGCACAACAAGGTAAGATAATTGGTATATTATTATACATAATTATGCACTTATAGTTATGATTTTATGGCAGTATGATGAAACGGATTGCATGGAAATATATTTCCATGAAACATTGAAGAAGCCTCAAATTGAGATTTCCTTTGGATGTATTGGGAACCATAGGGATTGAGTCACGGTGTTTGTTGCTAGTCTTGTGATTTTGGTATTTTTTTATTTGTTGAGCTTGATTTGGGGCTTTGTTTATGTGTGGGGCATAACTATGCCACTTTGTTGCATTTTTTATTGTTATTTTTTTTCATGGTTTTCTTCTTGTTTGTTTCTTGTTCTTTCCTTTAGTGTGAGAGCCTCTGGAATTGGTTCGGAAAAGAGGAAAGCTAATGGGACTCAGGGAGAGATTTATGGTACTCAATAAGTCATGAAGGACTCAGATGAAGCCTGGTGTATGTATAACGGTAGAGAAAGGTAAATAATATGATATTTGGTTGGATTAGTTGGGTCCATTGTACAGGCGGTGGAAGTATATGCATGAGATAGGTAACTAGAAAGTTAAAGTAAATGGATTTGAGGCATCATATGCCTTGGCCAAGTTGGGAACTGTGGTTCTCAATGTTGTGCATGTTGTGCAAGAATAAAGGAAGTTATGTTAACATATACCTTATGATATCTAGCTATTGTGTTATGATCATGATTATGTTGATGGTTATAAATGTATACATGTATGTATGTATTTATGTTATGTCTGACAGAGTTTTCCTGGATCATGATTATTTAATGTTATTGTTTATATGTATATATGTGTGTATGTATGTATTTTATTGACAAGATCATGAATTTTTTATGCTAATGATTATATATATGTATGTATCTACCTATCTATGTCTATGTATGACAGGGTTTTCAAGGATCATTCTTGTGGAGGAATTATTTCTGATGCATGTGAATGGCATGAAGAGGTTCTTGGTATTATGGGGAATCAAGTGGGAAGAGTAGCCTAGATAGATCTATAGGGTCAATATCATGTGGATATGAATTGATATTATACGTAATATTCCTAATTAGCTTTTAGCTAGTTAGAATATTAAATTTTGTTTTTGTCAATAAGATAGATGAATAAGAGGGTAGAGGGACCCATAAATCTCTTTAGTAGGAATAAAACCACTTATAATGTGAATGTGGATCCGTGCATCTAGTTGAATAAATCACTCCTTGGTCTGAATGGGGGTCAATGAATGTGGATGGGTTCAAGTTGACCAAATCAACAATGTAGTCATGGAGGTAGTTGAGATAATAGAAGACAACACAGTCATAATGGGAGGAATTCTCCATGAGAGTAGTATCATTATTGAGTGGGGCCAAGGGGGAGGAGGCTCAAAAATCATATTAGGAAGGGGATGACAGCCATAGAAATCATTATGAATATTTTTTATGTATTTTTTTTTATGACTTTCTACACACTTCATCTATTTAGTGGAGTCTGTTGTGTTGTTTAGCACAAGGGTATTTTCGAGCAGAAATACCACCCTCATCGAGGGAATTTTAGTGCCCACTCAGGAGAGGTTATTTTAGATACATTCCATCATTTTACATCATGCCAATATTTATCCACCTTCAGCAGTGCATTCCCCTTCAATAATTTTGCAATCCAGGAGTGCAGATTCAGTGGAGGGTTAATAACCCAAGTTCTTGAGCTTATCATCCAGTGAGGGGAGCATCCCTTAATCCAGAAAGTTAGTGGGGAGGAGTATAAAATATTTTCTCATAATATCATCCACCTCCTAGTAGTTACCCAGTTTCAAAGCGTAATTCAACCCTAAGGATGCATTTTCAATCATTGGTATTTTTGGAAACCCTTTCTGGGTTATCTTGGAATTGTGCTAGAAAGCCCAGATCTCTGATCCTGGCATTTTATGAGGACCGTATGTACAAATATAAATATTCCTAGTTTCCAATATTAGTTACTTCTAGCAGGATTGTGCATTCATAGCCTCTAAGTAGTTTATGCAACAACAATGTTTCATGTCTTCATCTTTTGTGTCATTTTAGGCTTATTTTTCCTAGCTTGAGTGTCTTTTCCTCAAGATCTTGTACTTCATTTCTAATATCATATATGATAAAATGGCCGATTGATTTTCTCATGTTTTAGATGTGTTGATGTTTACTGCATTTTCTTGTTTTATGTTCAATATTCATTTTTTTCCTATTTTGGAATATTACAGTGGTATTAGAGCATAATATTGGCTCAGCCTGTGGGGCATTACATCTGTAACACCTGGAGAAATGGATGTAAAAGAGTTTCCAAAAATTATTCTCCAAACTATGTAATATATTCCCAAAGAAATCAAGGAGATAAGTGCGTAAATACAGAAGGAAATCTGAAGTGGGTTTCAACATGAATAAAGTTCTGGCAGCTCACATCATCGGTGTGAGAAACTGACATTGTAGTAAGTTTCACAATGCTCCACCATGCCTACATTCCTACCAGTGGGAAATGGGGCAGGAGGACCCCAAGAGCAGGATGCTCTTGGTGATTACTTCCTGGAATATGAATCTCAATCTCAAAGGTTCAAAGAGCATCTGAACTTCCAATAGTTTTTTTCAGATCAAGGATAATAGAAGACCCTGTAATAACAATAGATGTGGAGGGTACATGCAGAAAAATGATCTGTAGTGTACTATGGGTAGATTATTTCTGCCTTCTTTTTATGTGTCACTCAATTGCACAACCAAGGCTTCAGTAGAAAAATTAGACATCTATTTCCAGCTAAACCAAGTTTTAGATATTGAAGCTATTAAGATACCAGCGCTGCACCTTGAAGGTGAAGCACAGGAATCATGGTTTCACAATCTATATATATTGGGGCATGCAAGTGTGACTACATATGCATAATTCACATGGAGGTTGGTAGAAATATTTAACCGAAGAGATCTAGAGGCAAATTTTGTTAAGTTAGCTACACTTAAGTAGTCAGGAAATATGAAGAATTATATCTTTGAATTTATAAATATTTCAGTCATGGTGCTAGATCTATCTACATATAGAAGAGTATACATGTTTATTGATGGGCTAACAAAGCCTTTGCATGGGTTGGTAAAATCCGCTAGCCCAACTACGCTCCAAGACACCATTGAGAGGGCTAGAGAATTACAATATTTTTTTCCAAGGGAAAGAGCTCCATTCCAGCAAAAACCATCCTTTTAGTCAAAGGGGAAAGATATAAGGGTTCCTCCCTCAAAGGGGAAAAAATATAAAGGATCTCTTAGTGATGATTTCCAGAGAGATTTGAGGAGGAGGAAGCTTTACTTCACTTGCCAAGAACCATGGGAACTAGGGCATTGGTGTGCTGTCAGGAAGGAACATTATATTGAGGTATTCTCCGATAGTGAAGAGGAGGAAGAAGAAGAGTTGGAAGGAGATACCAATGTTGTAGCACCAAGAGGAGATCCACCACTACCGTGGAAATGGAGAATTTTATCCAATTGGAGGAGCCCTTGCATCTTTGCGAGGAGTTCCCAAGTATCTGACATTGAGAGTCCGAGGCACTATTCAGGTGCAGCGGGTGTCGGTACTGATAGACAGTGGGGTTACTCACAATTTTATTGATACCCAATTAGTGCAGAGGAGAGGCATTCCCACAGATTATTTTGAAGGATTCTCAGTTTTGGTTCTATGAGCTAGAACCATGCAGTGTGTGAAGTTTGTTCCAGCATTGACTATCAATTTGGGGACTTACAAATAGACAGATCACTTCTTTGTGGTTTATATTCCCGACACCAATCTGATATTGGGTGTAAAATGGTTGATCAAACTAGGGAAGGTCACCATGAATTGGGAGACCTTGGATATGGAATGGACATATATGAAGAGAAGTGAGCACCAAATGATAAGAGGCATGCACACTTATCCACCTCAGAAAGTCTCATCACATATGATGGTGGTTGATTTGTGCATAGGAGACATATAATGGGTAGTAAAAATGCGTATGTTAGAGGCAAGAGGCAATGGTGCACTAGTCCACCCGGCTGTGCAGTCTATTCTGGACCACTATTCTACAGTATTTGGGGACATACCATTGGGAAGGCCACCAGATCGGTGGTTTGGAAATACTATTGAGTTGGAGTAGGGGTTCGAAGAAGTGACCACCAATCCCTATAGGAACCCCAAAGCATACAGGGATGAGATTGAAAGAGCTATTCAGGAGCCCTTGGATTTAGGACATATCCGACCCAACACCATTTCTTTTGCTACTTATGTGGTCTTGGTGAAGTACAAGGATGGTGCACTGAGGATGTGCATTGAATATAGAGCCTTGAATAATAAGACAATGAAGAATAGGTACTTGATTCCCAAGACCGATGAGCTGATGGATGAGCTGAAGCGATCAAAGGTGTTTTCAAAGATTGATTTGAGGTTGGGTTACCATCATATCAAGATAAGGGATCAAGATATCCCAAAGACTGCATTTAGATGTCATTATGGTCACTTTGATTTTTTGGTGATGCCCTTTGGGTTGACTAATGCTTCGGCTACTTTTCAGTCTTGTACTAACCACTTCTTCCATGGTCAATTGAGAAAATTTGTGATGGTTTTCTTTGATGACAATATTATTTGCAAACACACATGGGAGGAGCATATGCAACATATTGAGACAATATTACGCATTCTGGAGGAGCAACAATTCTATGGTAATCTCTCCAAATGTGAGTTTGGGCTCACAGAGACGATTTATTTAGGCCAAATCATTGGAGTGGATGGAGTAAGGGCCCATGAGGAGAAGATATGTGTTATTCGATATTTTCTAGAGCTAAATAAATGTAAAATAACTTTGGGGGTTTGTAGGCATTTGCACCTACTATCAGAAGTTTGTCAAAGGTTTATCCCAACTAGCAGCACCACTCACATATCTGACCAATAATGAAGCCTTTGGTTGGATAGATACTGCGCACAGGGCCTTTGATAGGCTGAAGGAGGTGATGAGAAGTTGCCCAGTGTTGGTATTTCTGGATTTTACCCAACCCTTTGTGTTGGAATGTGATGCTTCAAGGGAGGGCATTGGAGCAGTATTAATGCAAGGGGGCAACCAGATATCTTTTGAGAGCCAAAAGTTGCTGCCTCATGAGAGGTTGTATCCCATATATGATAAGGAAAATTTGGCCATTATGCATGCATGGGAAAAATTCAGGCAGTATTTGGTGGGAAACAAATTTCAAGTGAAGATTAATCACAATAGTCTTCAATATTTTCTTGAGCAGAAGTAGTTGCAAGAGAGGCAACCAAAATGGGTTAGCAAAATCTAGGCATATGACTTTGACATTGAATATGACAAAGGGAAGAGCAATTTGGTAGTGGATTCCTTATCACGGAGACCAGCAAAACTGTCGTTGATGAGTGTGGACATAGATTGGAAGGCCCAACTATTGGTGGAGTATTCCAAAGACCGCTTCACATGTGTGATACTAGATGGGCAGGTAATTGATGAGAGGTATAGAGTGATGGATGATATCATATATTATTGGGACCAGATCTTCTTGACTAGAGATTCTAAACTAAAGGAGAATTTTTTCATGAAGCGCATAATTCACCTCTCTTAGGCCACCGAGGTTTCACAAAGACATATCAAGCCATTAGGGAGAGATTCTCATGGAAGGGTCTGAAGGAGGATGTGCTCCAACACATCAGGGAGTGCGTATTTTTCCAACAGAACAAAGGAGATAAAAATCATCCTACATGGTTGTTATAGCCACTTCCTATATCGGAGGGGAAATGGGAGATAATTTCTAGGGATTTCATTACAATTTTTCCAACAGTACAAGGCAAGGAATGTTTCTTTGTGGTCATTGATCGAATAACAAAGTATTCACATTTCTTTTCCATATCGTCATAGTACACTACTTCACAAGTGGTTGAGATCTTCTTTAGAGATGTTTTCAGACTTCATGGTCTTCCTAAGACCATAGTCAGTGATACAGATAACCAATTCATGGGTGGTTTTTGGCAGGAGCTTTGCCATCTAGTGGGTACAGAGTTGACACTAAGTACCAGTTATCACCCCCAGACAGACAAGAAAACATAGATAGTAAAAAAGTGGCTGGAAGGCTACTTGTGAATGATTTATCATTTTTTTATGTGATGTTCAGAGCAAGAAAGGCTCCTAAAGACAAAGAGTGGATTCAAGAGAGTCAGGATATACTCCATGCTCTTAAGGAAAACATTGCTACAACCCAAAATCGACAGAAGTTGTATGCAGATCATGGTTGGGTGGAGAGATAGTTTGAGGTGGATGATTCGACTTATCTCTATCTTTAGCCTTAAAAGCAATCTACGCTGAAGGATAAGTGGTATGAAAAGCTTAAGCCCCGTTTCTATGGTCCATAGAAGGTGATCTGTTGTGTTGGGGAAGTAGCATATGAGTTGGAGCTCCCCATTGGGAGTAAGATCCACAACATTTTTCATGTCTCATGCCTCAAGAAGGTCATTGGACAACATGTAGTTGCTACTATGGATATCCCACCTATTAGTGATGAGGGCCATCTAGTTTTACAACTGGAAGCTATCTTGGATACTCGAGAGAGGCAACTAAGGAAGAGGGTGATTAAAGGATATCTGATTCGATGGATAAATCCACCGGATGAGGATGCTACTTGGGAAGGGTAGAATATTTTGCAACATCCGTCCTTGCAGTTGCTTGAGGACAAGAAAAATTTTGGAGGGGAGGACTATAATATTCCTAATTAGGTTTTAGCTAGTTAGAATTATAAATTTTGTTTTTGTCAATAAGATGGATGAATAAGAGGGTAGAGGGACCCATAAATATATTTAGTAGGAATAAAAAAACTTCTAATGTGAATGTGGATCAGTGCATCTAGTTGAATAAATCACTCCTTGGTGTGAATGGGGGTCAATGCATGTGGATGGGGTCAATTTGACCAAATCAACAACACAGTCATGGAGGTAGTGGAGATAGTGGAGGATAGCAAAATAATAATGGGAGGAATTCTCCATGAGAGTAGCATCATTATTGAGTGGGGACAAGGGGGAGGAGGCTCACAAAGCATATAAGGAAGGGGATGGTAGCCATAGAAAGCTTTATGAATATTGTTTCCATATTTTCTTTTTTGAATTTATGCATGCTTCAGTTGTTTAGTGAAGTCTGCGATGCTATTTAGCACAAGGGTTTTTCTGAGTGGAAATCCCAGCCTCATCCTCAGGGGACTTCGAGTACCCACTTCGGAAAGGCTTTTTGACCTACATCACATCATCTGGCATCATGCCAATATTCATCCACCTTTAGCAACATAGTATCCTTCAGGAATTGTGCAATCCAGGAGGGCAGATTCAATGGAGGGTTAATAACCAAAGTTCTTGAGCTTATAATCCAGTGAGGCAAGAAACCCTTTATCTAGAAAGTCAGTGGGGAGGAGTATCAGCTATTTTCTCATTAGATCAACCACCTCCCAACAGTTACCTAGCTGTAGAGCATAATTCAGCCCTAGGATACATTTTCCATCATTGGTATTTCTGGAAACCCTTTTTGGGTTATCTTGGAATTGTGTTAGAAAGCCTAGATCTCTGATCCTAGCATTTTTTGAGCACCCTATCAATAGATATGCACATTCCTAGTTTCCAGCAACAATTATTTCCAACAAGATTTCATAGTCATAGCTTCCCAGTAGTTTATGAAGCAACAATGTTTCATGTCTTGGTGTTTTGGGTTATTTCAAAATTGTTTTGCCTAGAGTGAGTGTCTTTTCCTCAAGATCTTGTACTTCATTTCTTCTGTCATATATAGTAAAATGGCTTAGTGATCTGCTCATTTTTTTGATGTATTGATGTTTACTGTATTTTCCATTTTTATGTTCAATATTCCTATTTTTCCTATTTTGGAATATTACATTATATGCTTGTACTATGCCTATGTTTATGTTATGGACAGGTAACACTGACGGGTGCATCAACAAAGTGAAAGTTGTGTGATCTATGACATGCGAGGATAAGCATGGATAGTGGAAAGACACTAGAAGCATGTTTTATTGTGAGTTCAGTGTGTGGTCTATGGATGGGAAATACTATTGTTGTGTATATGTTGCTCATGTTTTAGATTCAATGATTGTACCTATGGTGATGTATACATGTAACATATGTATTATTGTGTACCTATGATGTTGTATGCTTGTTGTATATATGGCATTGTGTGTATATTGCATATGTAGTGCTAGGTATAGATGGTGCTATGTCCATGTTGGATATGTGGTGATGTATACATATCATACTCTGTGCATGTTGGATATTCGTTATTTTGTACGCATAGCGATATGTATGTGTTGAATATGCAATTCTATGTACGTATGGTGTGATGTACATATGGTGTTGGGTGCATGATTGTATATGTGGTGTTGTGTGCATGTGGTGGTGTGTAAATGTTGTACATGTGGTGTTGTGTGAAAGTGGTGCCATGTACATGTCATGCATGTAGCAGTGTGTACATGTTGTACATGTGATGTTGTGTGTAGGTGGTGACGTCTACATGTCATGCATGTAGCAGTGTATACATGTGGTGTCATGTACATCTCGTGCATGTGGTGTTGTGTACATGTGGTATTTTTTACACATTGTATAGGTAGTGGCACGTACATTTGGTATTGTGTACACATTGTGTAGGTGGTTCCATGTACATGCCATGTTGTGCAGGTAGTGTTGTGTACAGGTGGTATTGTGTACATGTTGTTCCTATGATACTAGTGTACATGTTGTATTGTGTGTATGGCCTACATGCTATGTTGCGAGATGTGGTGCTATGTATGTGCATGGTGTAGTCGTGGTATCATGACATATGTATTCATTATATTATACTCTATATATGTATATGTGTTGTGTTGTATTTGACATTGTGTGTAGGTTTGTGCATTGTATGCCTATGTAAGCATACTTTTTTTGTTTTATTGTACACCAGGTGTACATGTATGTGTTGTATGTCGATGTAGGTGCATGTATTGTGTTGTATTGTACACCAGGTGTAGGTGTATGTGTCGTATGCCGGTGTGGCTACATGTATTGTATGGTGTTGTATGTTGTGTTTCGTGGTATGTGTGTGATGCACCCTATGTGTATGTGTATATGATTAAAGAGAAGCAAAGGCACTAGGTTATTTTCGAGTGTAGAAATTGATCCAATATGAGTACAAAATAACAAAGGCAGAAGTAAGGACTAGTATAAGGATAAGTATCAATATTTTATCTCAGTTCTATTATGCATGTGATCTATGATTTTGACTTATGATGTTTACATGTGATTTATGATTATTATTTATGATGTTTGTATGTGATTTATGATTTTTATCTATGATGGTTGTGTTTTTAGCTAACTGGATGTGATATGTTTATTCATGATAAATTGATCCAACCACTAGTTTGACTTGTTTGACAGTAAGTAAACAAAAGTGCAAGTGTACCTTATTAATGGGATACCAATTAGATATGATTTGAATTTATTTAAATTTATTTTGAATGTAATGGAAATTATGCACTTGGTACAGGAAAACACGAAAATTCTTGATTTGGTGGTTGAAATTGATTGTGATAATTAGTAACAACAACAAAAGTAAATGAAACATGTAGTAGTATGTTGGTAAATAATTTTAGGACGAGGGCCATTTTTGGACATTGGTACCCAATAGCATCCATTGGTTTCGATGAGCATGCTATGACCAGTATGATGGTTTTGAGGTAGGTATATGCCTTGGATTTTTGAACTTTCGATGCGAGGAATCCTTGCCAAAAAATGGAATTCCTAGGATGGGGGTGCTAGTGGAACTTGGAAGGTGTGTGATTGCACAAAAGGGGGTGACCGGATTTCCTGAGGGACTGTATAGAAGAGAAGGGAAGGACATGGATGGATTTTCATTGTTATGGCTAAAACAAATTGGAAAAGGAAATGGAAAAGGCATTGGAAAGACATGAGACATTAATTTTCATTTTATTTGTGAAAATAATGGAAATTAGGGGAAAAGGAAGGTGAAATGTCATAGGTTGTGTGTGATGTGGAAAATGAAGCAAAATAATGGAAAATTAAGAAAATAAAGGCCTTATTAATAAAAAGGCTTCTAAGAATTAGTTGGTAAGATTTTTCTAGTCCATTTTTTAGCTCTCTCATTATTCTCTCCCCCCCTCCCTCTCTCTCTCTCTCTCTCTCTCTGTCTTGGATAGATATAGGTTTATTGGAGAACTTTTGCATTGCAACAAGAAAGGAAAAAAAAAACAAATGAAGAGTAGGATCAAGCAACTAAATAAAGATTCTTTACATGTATTTATTTTCATATGTGACTTCCTTGCTAGATATAGCATGAATGGTATTTCATGTGTTTTTTTTCTGTCTTGGCATGGGTTTTTCCAGGTGTGACAATTTTTTTAGCCTAGCCTTTCAATTTTGGTATAGCTTTGATGATATGGGTTCTCATACTTCTATTGAGCTTGATTTCTCAATGGATTCGAAGCTGAGTAGGGTGGATATTTGAAGTTACAAACACCTGGCCTAGTGGTACCTAAACTAGACTGTGTATCATGGTAAATTCGCTGGCCTAGTAACCCCTGATACAAACTATGGGTTTTGATAAAGATAGATTGTGTGCCTAGCTGGGGCTCAGAATCCTTGCTGGTGAATGGTAGGATATATTCATTTGGGTTTAGTAGTCTCGGGTAGGATTAATTTTACGGTGGATATATGGTAGGATAGAGGAGAGGAAGATTTATATCTGTTGGATTTAGTAGTCTCGGGATTGGATGTATTATAAATCCTGGAGATTATGTCTCAGTTTAGGGCCTAGTGATCCTTGATTGGGACTGTGGATTACAGTAAAGCCTAAGAGACTAGGATCCACTCAAATTCTGCACGAAGTAGGAGGATAATGTTGGTAGAATTCATGCTTGTTTGGTTCTTTTGGTTGGTTATGAGTCCCACATTCATGCTTGGAATATGGCACAGGGCTGATTAGCTGAAGAGAGATTTGGCGCTCGACCAATATATGGTCAGGTGGACCGTGGTAGTTTCATCCCTGGTTGATTTATATATTCATTAATGAGAAATTATTTCCTTTGGTATTTGATGTATAATTGTACTGGTTATTATGTGGATTCTATTGTTGTTGTATCTATTGTATTTATGTTTTTATTATTCTGGTTATAAACATGTATGTTGGTAGTGATGGTATATGGTTCTCTCCATGTTTTTAATTGTAAATTAATGCACAACGTATCTATGGTAAAATATATTGTATGGCAAATAATGATCTAGGGGAGAAATTATTATTAGAAATTCTCATATAAATATTAGACCCATATGCTTTGTTATGTTATTTATACCTATAGCATTCATGTTTCTGACATGTTTGAAAAAATGCATGTCATGTCTAAGAGGGGTCCACATGAGTTCTTATTGACGTGATTGATTTCATATCATTTTACTATTGTTATTTATCATCTCTGAAAATTTCATGAAATTATGGGAAGAGCACTGGGTTCTGGTCATGAAAAGGTGGCTCAAATCCTAGGGACACTGGCACAAAACTAAGTATTTTGGGCCCTGGTCGCTAGCGTGCAATGTTATTCCTACAAGTGTAGCCTCCTGGATGCATGCATGTAAGCCTATGCCTACAAATATGGCTCAAAGAGGTCAAAATGTCATGTGACCAAGGGGAAAGAGGCCTGAATGGTTGGGTTACCACCTGGGGATGTTTTTTTTGTTGTATAAGGTATCAATGTTGTGTTTCTATTGTTTACACTTCCTTAAGGTCACCTAGGAGGTTGAATCTAATTATAGTAGCATATTGTCACATGTTTACCCTGGTGTTGTCCTCTACAACAACCCCCCCATTTCATATAATTTTTATTCACAACATTACAATATGAAATGGGTCCCTTTTATTTTTTAATTAATATCAATTTTGTATTATGCAAAAGGGTCCGAAAGTGAAATAAAACATTACAAAAAACCTTTCTACAAAACAATAAAAGCCTTGGGATATAAATAATTAAATCTTTTATCATTGCGATAAAGCGATCGCAAGATCGCATATCGCAATGACAGAGGAGACATAACTTATGGAACCAT